>CAKAOH010037644.1:35767-48407 GCA_916701665.1 Sebastiscus tertius | reverse complement strand
TGCATACCTTGGTTGTAACGAGTGGTTATTTGAGTTACTGTTGCCTTTCTATCATCTCCAACCACTCTGCCCATTCTCCTCTGACCTCTGACATCAACAAGACATTTCCGTCCACACAACTGCCGCTCACTGGATCTGTTCTCTTGTTGGGACCACTCTCTGTAAACCCTAGAGATGGTTGTGCGTGAAAATCCCAGTAGATCAGCAGTTTAATACTCAGACCAGCCCGTCTGGCACCAACAACCATGCCACGTTCAAAGTCACTTAAATCCCCTTTCTTCCCCATTCTGATGCTCGGTTTGAACTTCAGCAAGTCGTCTTCACCACATCTAGATGCCTAAATGCATTGAGTTGCTGCCATGTGATTGGCTGATTAGCTATTTGTGTTAACAAACAATTGAACAGGTGTGCCTAATAAAGTGGCCGGTGAGTGTATATGATATTATTCACGTGTCAAGGTCATGTCAGTATAACTATTATGACTTTAGAGTGTCTGCATGTGTTTTCCGAAACACTGTAGAGTCAGGTTAGATTAGTGGTAGCAACTCCATAAAGTAAATGTAGAAAGAAAAGGATATAACTGATGGAAGTTAGGAGACTCTTTGGAGAGTCAACTCATGCCAGGCGTAGAAATAGATGTTCATCCTCCAACAGCTTTAACACTATTAATAAACTGACACCTGCTGCTGTACATCCGCTCCCATGACAAGACCGCCAAGTTTCATAACAGTGTCCACTGTGATTGTCTGTCCAGCCTCTCCACATTGTGTCATTTCTCAGTCGCAGGGAGCCGTTATTAGTGTGTTTCCCCTCTGGGTGTTTGACAAGAACATGCTGTCAGTTTGTGTCTTTCTCTTTACCAGCCAAGGCAATCATGGATTAGTTATTAGCAGTGTCACAGTTAATAAAAGCAGTCTATATTCATGAGTTAATTTGGTTGCTGTCTGACACTTATTCGGCACTTCATGGTTGTCTGTTAATTAATGATTCTCTGTTCTAACTCGCATGCACACAACACAAAGTTAAAAGTAAAGTATGCAGGTGTAATGTTTGAGGACATTGTGATAGTGGGCCATATACTTTGTGTCTCTGGCAACAATGCTATGCAATTATACAATCATTATAATGTGTAAAAGAAAACAAAAGCATTGCCATGTGCATGCATGTGCGATCCAAAATAAAGCAAAGCAAATAGAGTGTGAAAAATGTGGTACGATTAGTTCTCAGGGGGGCTAATAAGACCAGGAATGGGACTTTAGGGAGACAGTTTAATAATGAGGTAAACGGAGCAGAAAATCATGCTGCAACAAATTCTCTTTTTGACTCATAAAGCCTGTAATTATTGTTCTATTTAAACTCTGAAGCCATGTTGTTAACCCGGAGGTTCGTAGGGGGTTTTAGTTAGTTAGTGTGTAGAGATCCGCCTCCATCTTTCAGCATCTTTTCCTCTGGGAAACAAAACGAGGTCATTATTTTACTGTGATTGTAACACACTTTGGTGTTCAGTGTTAGAGGACACAGCAAAGGTGTTTCAGTCTTACAGTTTTATTCTATATTACAATATGATATGCCCTTTTCACAGCAGGCATTTAACACTGCAGGGTAAACACAGGTGTAATTAATAGCATTAATTGTGGCACTGTTCCATTTAGGTTGTCCAGGGACCTGCTATTGTGCATCCTGCATGGTTCACCGGAATAACTGTGACAAATACAACAGGATCATAGTTAATGTTATCAATTACACCTGTGTTTACCCTGCTATTACATGTCAGAATGGCTGCTGTGAAAAGGGCCTATTGTGGAAAATACATTCTTATCCGATGCGAAGGGTCATGAAGGACAGAGGGTGTCGTATGCTGTACAGATTGTAAAGCCCCCCTGTGGCAAATTTGTGATTTGTGATATTGGGCGATATAACTAAAACTGACTTGACATTTATTCAAGTTCTGTACAAATGCTTTGCTCTTTTATACTATCGTAAATGTACTCTTCACTCCACTACATTTGAGGCAATAGCTAGCGGTTACTTGGTCAACACATTAGGCCCTTTCAGACATGCAGATCTTAATGTAAATGTCATTTTTAAGAGAGGTGGAGACAGAATGTGCCTTCAAATGGGGTTGTGTTTAATATTGCTGTTGCTTAGCAGCAGTGTTCTTCACGACTTCACCACTTGAACGCGACGCATATCGTGTACACGACTTCCCGTGTTGTAAACACGAGCTCACAAGTTTAATTTGAAGGCACCAAAAATACAACAGGAAACTTTTGAGACATGACAAGAAACAAAGAACACATAACCATAGAGGCAGAGCATGATGACATCTATGGCAAATATATTTGTTTATAATAGCCTAAATTACTGATGCAGCCTGGGAGAGAACAAAAAAACACTTCTTTGATTTCATTTCGTTGCTGTTTTCCATCACTGCTCCCTCTCCTGCACCTGGCTCTATCTGTAACGCACTAAGGAACATTTCCGTGAAATATACATTATGTCTTTAACAGCTTGATGAAGCCAGAAGAGGGCAAACAAACAGTTATAGGCAATGTACAGTGGAGATCCCAGTATTGTGTCGTTGGACTGAGGAAGACCCCCCACAGATACTGTTGAGGACATGCAACCCTCAGAGAGAAACACCCCAGCTGGATGGCTGCTTCAAACTAATGACTTTCCTGCTGTGAGGCGACTCTGCTGTGAGTCAATGTAGTTAATTAGGCCATATGTCCCAATGCATCCATTTGCAAAACATAATTTTGTTGTTGACCGTTGGTGCCTTCAGAGGAAACTTGTGAGCTTGTGTTTACAACATGGGAAGTCGCTTGGCGTTCAAGTGGTTAAGTCGTGAAGAACTCTCGCTGCTAAGCAACGGCAATGTTAACGTTACTGTCGGCGTCTAGAATCCACAGAGGCCAACGATTTAGCAAGCTAGCAAGTGGGTAATATAATGCAAGAAATGCAAAGGAATAATGACAGAGGAAAAGATTAGTCAGTTGGGAATATCGACTGTTTCCTCAGACCTTACCAACAAAAACAATATACGACTAAAATTACAATATATTCACTTATTATGCGCCGAAAAATGAACTTCCAAGGCCTCCGCCATTTCTGACAACGTCAACAAACACGTCACAAGTCCTAAACTCTGAGCTTTCAGAAACGTTCCACTTCCGATGACGTGACTACGACATGAGGGGGTCGTTCATATTGGCTCAACTCATGAACACAGTAAACACGACCTGCTTTGAAGGCACCATTTATCACAGCTACTTAATGTATTTTCTCTTTCAAGTACATTAGCTGGCTTTGTGCTCGTCTGCAGCTGTTTTTCAAGCTATGATACAAGGCCATGTGTTTTACAATACCAAGAAACCTCGTTCTCATTTCTCCTGCAAATGGGCAGGCAATGGCTGTCGATATTTGGTTCAGGGTTTTGACTTTCACATTCATTTTTTAAAAAAAAAGCCCATTACAAGCGTATCAACGCTGCTGTCTTTCACCTCGGTGATATAGAAAGGGGTGTATATTTCCCTCGCCGGATGATACTAAGAGGCTAATACATGTTTTTTTCATCAGCAGCAGGGTGATGAACCCCTCTCTCGTTTCCCTAAAATGACAGTAGCTCCGCCAGGATTTTTTCAAATGCTGCTGTGAAGGTTTTAGCAGGATCCAGAAGTACTTTTGTTTTGAAATCCCCTGATATCCTCCTGTGAGCTTTGGAATTTATTCAGGTTCTGTTTCTCCAGTCCTTTGCTTTTCTTGTGTGGATTTACACCCAACGACAGACAGAGCATGTCCTCTGGTGACCTAATGAAAAGCACCCTGACATGATTTATGTAGATTATAGTTGTTTGGTGTTGCACAAAGCAAAATGTAATCTGTTTGCTGTGAAAAAGGCTGGCAACAGTGGGATTCAAAGGTGTTAATTATTTAATGAAATCTGCAGGGCAATGCTAATGTCACACCTGACTGAAAATGTAGTTATCATCATATGTAGGCTATGCCGAACCTTCACTCCTGCACAGGTCAGTCAGGTGAAATATGATAATGGTTGCAAACGACAGCATCTTTTATCCAAAGGGACAGATAATATAGGACACGGAGCATAAATGTAGCCTGGACGAGTGCAGGCAGCCATGGAAGAAAAACACTGTTAGAAATTGTGAATGGCCGATAGCCTTGAAGAAGGAGAGGAGGAAAGGGACTTTTCAATCACTTAACATTAATTTACCAACATTTACCCATACAAAGCCGACATCAAAGAACTAGTAAGAACTAGTGGTGACGAAGGCCACCCATTGCGTCACCCCACCTTGAGTTGCACTCGAACACACCACAAAGACTACAGCCGATGGCCAGTTAGCACGTACGTTCAAAAAGGGAAACCGGAAGACCAAGGATGGCGGATGTACAAGCCGTTATTCTGATATGTACATGAAACAACCACTTAGCTTTATTCCAGATGGCCATGTCCTTGTGAAAATATCCGTGTATCAGAATGATCAGAAGAGATGAAGATGAAAAATAAGAAAAGCCTTCGGTGTTTCTCCTCTTGACTTTACTCGTGTTCTTGGCTTTCTTCACTTCCGTTGCTCTTCTCGTGCACTGATTCGTTCGACCACTTTCATAAGAACAATCACGACAGAATAAACACTCTGATGAGGTTAAAGCCTCTGAACACCCACACAGTCAGTTCATCTGGTTGATGAGACCTCTGCTCAGGACTGTGTGGGCGTGTAAAGGACTAATGGGGCGACATGTTTCTGAGTCTCCGCTGAGTTACAGACGTGTCTTTCCCTCGTCCCCTTGGGCCGGAGTTAATAACGTTACCAAAGAATGTATATGGCCAAGAAGTGAAAGCATCAGCGCCCTAGTCGTAAAGCTACGCTTCCGCCATTTTGGACTGAAAGCGACTACCGGATGTCAGTAAAACGTTCGCCTAAAAAGTACTGTACAAAAGCTTGTCATATTCTACTGAAATAGACTGTGTGTTAAACAATAAAATATTATAAATATAACACACATTTCAGTCCGTAGCTCTGCTACACGCTTGGCACACGGGAGAGGCTTCAGTTGGTTGCAATTTGCAACCTCTCCGCTAGATACCACCAGATCCTACTCACTACTCCTTTAAAATTTGCAACCTAATAAATTTCCATCAAAGCTGCAGCCCACCTTTAACCTTAGCAGAGGGCTAATCATCCAGAGTAACTGAAAACACCTGTATGAGTGTACAGAGACTTTTAATTTGCTTGAAATTAACGACTTTTGTTTGAGCCTACTTAATTGAGCAAACAATGAGCTGAAAAATGCAAAGATGAGCACACTAAGAAAAGGTGTTGATGAGAGCTTCCTATTAGTTTTGCATTAATTGACAAAAACACACAAATAAGTCTCCGCCTTCACAACTTGCCTGCGGCTTTCTGTGTGTTGCTCTCAACAAATATCTCCTAACTTAATGAGGCAGTTCATTACACCCTGAAAGCTCTATTTCTAAAGTCTATACCAAACTTCATATGAACTCCAGCTGACTGTATGTTTCCTCCCTCTCACTTCTCTCTAAGGTGAGAATCCCCACAGTTTTGACGGGATTAGTGCTAAAGGCTTTTTAACGTGTTAATTAAGCATTCTGAAGCAACTGCAGTTCCGGTAGCTTAAAGGGTTTTCTCTTGACAGTGATGAACTGTTTGCGTGGCAAACACGTTAGTAGTCTTGTGGCTTCTGTATCATTTCCCCTCAAGTCCAGTATCAGCCATCCACTTATGAAGCACCAACCCTCCTCCTCAACCTCAGGTACCATCCTCTTCCTCTCACGTCTCGCTGCTGCATCAATCATGTTGACCCTTCATTAAATCTCTCACCCCTCATCTCTCTGTTTTTACCATCTAAGCCAATTTTCCTCTCATGCATGCCATTAATCATGAACGATGTTTGCAATATTGTTGTTGCAGATTTGTGGGACATGCTGCAGCCTACATTAGTGAAAATACTTGAGCTCACATGTACCACATAAACTAGGGCTGTCAAAGATAACATGATAATACCGTGTTAGCGCAAATTAGTTTTAACGCCACTAATTACTTTTACGCATTAACGCAACTTGTGATTTTTAGGTTGTAGCGGGCTCAGTTTTAAAGCTAGAAAATCAAAGGAACCCATTGGTACCAGTAGCTTGTCGTGGAGGATGCTAAATAATGCTCCAAACTTACGCTACATTTTGGCGAGGAAAAACTGGCATGGCCATTTTCAAAGGGGTCCCTTGACCTCTGACCTCAAGATATATGAATGTAAATGGTTTCTATGGGTACCCACGAGTCTCCCCTTTACAGACATGCCCACTTTATGATCATCACATGCAGTTTGGGGCAAGTCATAGTCAAGTCAGCACACTGACACACTGACAGCTGTTGTTGCCTGTTTGGCTGCAGTTTGCCATGTTATGATTTGAGCATATTGTTTTATGCTAAATGCAGTACCTGTTAGGGTTTCTGGACAATATTTGTCATTGTTTTGTGTTGTTAATTGATTTACAATAATAAATATATACATACATTTGCATAAAGCAGCATATTTGCCCACTCATGTTGATAAGAGTATTAAATACTTGACAAATCTCCCCTTAAGGTACATTTTGATTCGATTAATCAAATTGGCTTCACATTTTCTCCACGTAAGCAGTGCAGGTGTGAGGGGTGAGTTGTAAAAGGTGAGACCTGATCAGTGCAGGTGTGAGCATTGACTGATGAGGACTGGAGGGTTGATCTGAGTTGAGCGATGACATTCCTCAACACTTATTTGCCCTATGTCAAAGAAAAATGTCTGAGTCACTTCCCAATTTCTGCCCCTCATTGACAAGGAGTCAGTAGTGCATATGACAGCAATATAGTGTATATTACATTAAATTCACACAGCGCCTCCAAACGTGTATTGCTCCCAGCAGCTGCACCGCCCAGCACATTTCTCCAGAGTGAATCTCATCTCCTCCCTGTGATCTATAAGCACCAGAGCAGTCTCTGCCTGGCAGGCGGACTGAGCAGATGCACAGGGTCTCACATATACTGGAGGGATGAGAGCGCGCAGCTTTATGCTCTGAATGAGTGGAATTTCTGGATATATAGCATCCAGACAGAAAAGAGGAATACAACTCTGAGTTCAGATACGGTTTCCTGCAAGGTAAGAAAATAAGTTTAGTTACTTTACCTTTTGAAGAAATTGTAGAAATCTACTTTTTGTTAGTCAACTGTGAAGATATTAAGGCTGTATGACTGCACATTGATTTAAAAGAAAGACTTTTTCCTTCAGTTATCACTGTAAAGATACTTTTGAAAACATAGTAAGTAAAATAACTTTTAGTCAGATTATTTAATAGGCATAATGAATCTCAGTTAAACTATGGATCTACAGAAATTGATTTTTGATCCCAAATGTAATGATAGCATTTTGGAAGTGAGCTCCAACATCTTCTCAGTCATCCATGTAATTACTACAAGGACAGTAAAGCAAAGAGTTTCAAGGAAAACAATCTATAATCTTCTTCCAAATCTCTGCTGATTAAGAGACAAACTGATCTGATCTCATCCACACAGGGTTTGAATTCCAGGTGTTTATAAATAATCATATTCAGTTCTTAATGAGCAGCAGGATGAATGGTGATTGTATGAGCCAGGAACTATAACTAGCAGCTATAATCAGATATTCTCCTGTACTCGGGTTATCTTTTTGAAGACTGAACATGAAGGTTGCGGAGTGAATCTGAGCCAAACTGTGACAGCGGCACAGTGTTTGTTTTCCTGAAAACTAACTAGAGAGCAATAAGTATTCCAGCAGCTACATTAAAAAGTATTTTTTACAAGTTTTTTTTGGTATAGAAGAGCGTGCACAAATAAAATGTATTATTATTTATTAAAATAGTAATTATTGATGATATCAATAAAATATTCATGACTGATGAATATCCCCTGGCCTACTTTGATGTACTTGTAACACTGAAGAAAATGTTCACGCTTTGATTTGACAGTTGCACAGTCGATGTCGAGCTGTAAGAAGTGAATACATCAAATAAAAAACACGAGTCGGATTCAATCTAATTGGTTACACTTTACAATACTGTACACGACAATGTGATTAGAACCAGGGAACAAACTGCTAGTGAATCAATAGTTAATGAGGAACTTCTAATCAAATTGTAGAGAGTAGCTAATGATTGTTTAACCCCCTGAGACCCACAATAGACCCATTTTTGTCTTCTTTAGGGAGGTACAAGGGGTCTTTAAGGGGGGATGGCAGATCAACAGTAGATATTTTTGCCCCCAAACTGCATGTGATTATCATAAAGTGGGCATGTCTGTAAAGGGGAGACTCGTGGGTACCCATAGAAACCATTTTCATTCATTTATCTTGAGGTTAGAGGTCAAAGGACCCCTTTGAAAATGGTCACGCCAGTTTTTCCTCGCCAAAATTTTGCCCAAATTTGTAGCGTTATTTAACCTCCTTCCTGACAAGCTAGTATGACATGGATGGTACCAATGGATTCCTTAGGTTTTCTTGTTTCATATGATATCTGTATCCTTTACTCTAGCACTAATCTGAACCTATTAGAGCCTCTGAAAGACAGTAAAGAGTGTTAAAGATTAGTTAATTGAGAAAGGAATGAGGAACTAATAAGGAACGGCTTGATAATTGATGAATCATTAATAATACATATATAGATCTATATAGTAGATAATGATGAGTTACTAGAGAACATACTATGAAGGAATCATTAAGTAATGATTAGTTCATGAATATATGTGAATCAATCATACTGATCACTTCAATCATTAATGAATGATTCATTAGTAGCGTATCTCCCAGTCTCTTCTCTAATAACTCATCATTATCTGCCAATGTATTGATTAATTATCAAGTAGAACCTTATTTATTCCTCACTCGTTACTCATTATAATGGTTCACTAGCAGTTTGTTCCTGATTAGTTCCCTGGTAACTACTCACATTGTTGTGTAAAGTATTGTAAAGTGTTACCATCTAATTCATCCTTCTGCTGAAGGCACGAGCTTAATCTTGCGGAAGATTTTAGACAGAAAGTTTCCCCAAATCCATCACGATGTGTAAAATGTGTAGTTTGAGCCAATAATAACCTCATTCCATCCCAGGATGCTGGATGGCGAAAGATTGATGGAGCCAATCGGCGAGCTATCAGCCACCGTCTCCCACTGCTCTCAGAACAGATTGGTCGTTTTGGTCAGCACGTTGTTATTAGAGGGCATGAGAGAGCATCCACTTGACTGAATCAACCCGCTCACAGTGATCCAAAAAACACAAGAATTGGATTATTGATTTCTGGATAGGTTCTATTGTTTTATGTAATTACCAATTGATTCCTTCAATCCCACTGGGAGCATGTGTGTAATGGTGTTCTGCTTTATAATTAGTTAACTGAGTGAAGGGTATTAATAATAATAGCTTATCCATATTTATACCTTGTGTTGCTCTTACCCCTAGATATCACCATGACCCAGAATCTCGATGTCAACATCACCTGGGAGGGTTTACGGGAAAACCCTTTGACCCACCAGAACATCACCTATGTTGATTTCTACCTCCACAAGCCCTCCGTGGCTGCGGTCTTCACCGTCTCCTACCTGCTCATCTTCCTGGTGTGCATGGTGGGCAACGGCGTGGTGTGTTTCATCGTGCTGCGCAGCAAGAACATGCGCACGGTCACCAACCTGTTTATTCTCAACCTCGCCATCAGTGACCTGCTGGTTGGCATCTTTTGCATGCCAACCACGCTGGTGGACAACATCATAACAGGTCAGGTTTATCAGTTTATAATGAATATACCTCTAACTTCTGTATTGGCTTTAATTTGGAAATGATGAAATAACAAGTCAACGTGTTCAAAAGTACAGGAAAGCAATTCTTTTGGCCCATTAAAGCATTTAAATTATTCATGCAGTCTGGTTTTATTTATGTTTTTACCCTTTTGTCTCTTTGCTGCAGGATGGCCATTTGGCAGCGTGGTGTGCAAGCTAAGCGGTATGGTCCAAGGGATATCCGTGTCTGCATCTGTGTTCACTCTAGTTGCAATAGCTGTTGACAGGTGAGGATTGTACAGGCTTTTCTCATACATTGTTTGTAGCTATACCTACAAAAAGTTAATGGACTGCAATTCATATGATATACACATGTTGCCTAAACATAACCAAGTCGATCTTTTCCTAAACCTAACTAAGCAGTTTTGTTGCCTAAACCTAACCATGTTGATCTTTTCCTAAACCTAACTAAGTATTTTTGTTGCCTAAACCTAACTAAGTAGTTGTGTTGCCTAAACCTAACCATGTTGATCTTTTCCTAAACCTAAGTAGTTTTGTTGCCTAAGCCTAACCATGTTGATCTTTTCCTAAACCTAACTAAGCAGTTTTGTTGTCTAAACCTAACTAAGTATTTTTGTTGTCTAAACCTAACTAAGTAGTTGTGTTGCCTAAACCTAACCATGTTGATCTTTTCCTAAACCTAAGTAGTTTTGTTGCCTACGCCTAACCATGTTGATCTTTTCCTAAACCTAAGTAGTTTTGTTGCCTAAACCTAACTAAGTAGTTGTGTTGCCTAAACCTAACCATGTTGATCTTTTCCTAAACCTAAATAAGTATTTTGTTGCCTAAACCTAATCAAGTTGATCTTTTCCTAAACCTAACTAAGCAGTGTTGTTGCCTAAACCTAACTAAGTATTTTTGTTGCCTAAACCTACCTAAGTAGTTATGTTGCCTAAACCTAACCATGTTGATCTTTTCCTAAACCTAACTAAGTAGTTTTGTTACCTAAACCTAACTAAGTAGTTTTATTACCTAAACCTAACTAAGTAGTTTTGTTACCTAAACCTAACTAAGTAGTTTTGCTAACTAAACCTTATCAAGTTGTTTCCTGTGAAGATGGAAGTTTATTTTGAAAAGACGGAAATTGACACGTGCGTCACATGTTGCTGGACATTCACAGGAAAACGCACAAAAAATGAGGAAGAACTTTTCATAAGATATCATAAGAACCGTTGTATGATGATGCGTTGAGTAGTAATAGTACTGCTGGTTAATGTGTGCTTGTAAAAGACTTATTTTCCCGAGTACATTTCCTCCAATCCCCTTTGTGTCAGGTTCCGCTGCATTGTCTACCCTTTCAAGCAGAAGCTGACCATCGCCACCTCAAAGCTGATTATCATCATCATATGGGTCCTCGCTGTGTCCATCATGTGTCCCTCTGGGGTCATGCTCCAGGTCACAAAGGAGCAGAGGGTGCGAATAGTCCTCGACAGCAACAACGACACCCGCCCCTTCTACTGGTGCCGGGAAAACTGGCCCAATCAGGAGATGCGGAAAATCTACACCACTGTCCTCTTCGCTAACATCTACCTCGCTCCTCTCAGCCTTATCGTCGTCATGTACGCCCGCATCGGCATAACCCTCTCCAAGACCGCTATTCCTCAGATGAGGGGCAGCGGAAGCGTGTCTGAGGAGGGCGGCGGCAACAGCAAATCTAGCATGGAGGGTCGTCACACCATTTCCAAGAGGAAGAATCGGGTGATAATGATGCTGCTGGTTGTGGCTCTGCTCTTCATCTTATCCTGGCTTCCTCTGTGGACGCTGATGATGCTGAGCGACTACGCCAGCCTGACGGAGCACCAGTATCGGGTCATTAACATCTACGTGTATCCCTTAGCTCACTGGTTGGCTTTCTTCAACAGCAGCGTCAACCCCATCATCTACGGGTTCTTCAATGAGAACTTTCGCAGGGGCTTTCAGGCTGCTTTCAAATTCCAGCTGTGCGCCGAGGGCATCAGGCGCCAAACCTACTCTAATCGGATCCGAGGGAACGCTGTGCTCCCGGTCCAGCCTGCTGTCCTCAGTAGATCTGGCTCAGCAGTCAGATCAGTGTTAGTGGGGAATGGGAAGTGCTCGTGCCAGGAAGGAGGAAGTCACATCAAAGAACAGGACCTGATCATGGAGGACCTGGAGAAGGTGTCCCAGATTTAGACAGACTGAGACTGTGGACACTTTGAAAGGATCTGAGGCATCTGGAGAATCATGTATTGCATTTCAATGACAATGAAAAACAGGCCTCAGACATGCATAATTAAACTACATCTGTTCCAAGTGAATGTACTTGCAAGCTCTGCAACATTTTATCCATTGTGAATGTTTAGTATGGCGTGTATAGCAGCGCAAAGAAAGTTTAAAGGCCCCGAAATCTTGGTTTTAAAGGGGACGTTTTCAGTGCTTGTGCTCATATATTTGTGTATCTGGAGTGCCTACCAACCCACAAACTGTGAAATAAGACAACCCAATATTTATATATATATGTGTGATATATGTGATTCAACAAGCCAATGAGATTTGGCTCCCCTTCCTATGTCACATGCAGGCTCATGAGAATATATCGTCCACAGCTTGAGTGCTACCGTTGCAAAGGTGCACCATATTTTTCTCGCAAGCGAATCAGAGCAGACTGGGCTTTTTCTGGAGGGGGTCTTAAAGAGACAGGCGCTAAAACGGAGCGTTTCAGACAGACAGTATGAGAAAAATAATGTGTTTTTTGAACATTAAAGCATGTAAACATGTTCTAGTAGAAACAAGAATTAACCTG
>CAKAOH010037644.1:0-35698 GCA_916701665.1 Sebastiscus tertius | reverse complement strand
ATATATATATATATATATATATATATATATATATATATATTCACGACTAAATTAGCAAAAAGCAAAGTTAAAGTTGAGGAAAAAAAACATTGTAATCCTTATAAGATGTCAGTATTTGGTTTGGCGACACACACCCGGTTACCGTGGCAACAGCAAGTACAATTTGCCAGCTACTTTGTCTGAAATACATCAGGAGAGCAACTGGTGTATCTGTTTACAGTGCAGCTGTCGCAAGGAACAATTACAAATGCAATCTGTGTCCAGGCTGCACATGGTGCGAGTAGCTTTACAAACAAAAAAGGCAACAGTCGGAGGTGTGCAGCCTGTCGCTTTGTTGGACGATCACGGTTAGCGGTAACTTTGGTGACGAATACATTTTAATTCCTGTGACTGCTTCACATTAAAAGCCACCCCGTCTTCAACCAGTTGAATGCTTTTAATGTGAAGCAGGAGCAGTAGGTGGCTTGAGATTTTCTTGTTGATTGTGTTACTTTTGTTGTTCTTAAACCAATCCAACTGGGTCAACTTCTATTACACATTCTCTCTGAAGGTGATGTAATAACAATACCCCTGAAAGTTTTTAATGTTTCAGGAAGAATGAAGGCCTATAGGCATCTTTGACAAATGAAGATACCGTGATAAGAATAGCACACCTCTCAAGGGTGAGGTGCGAAGGCATTGAGATGAGAATTACGTCAGCTTCCTCCAGTCAAAGAAGTGCATGTTCTGGTGCCTCGAGGCAATTGACGGCTGTGACAAGCAGTAGCAGGGGAAGAGGATCGCTGGCTCATTTGGAAAGCCTCCCTCTGCCCTCCTGTTCTCGGTTTCCTCGCGGGGCACAATTTGAACACTTTAAACACTGCCTCGTCAAAGAGAGGAAAGTTACTTTCATTAGCATACTGGCTACTAATATATTAGCATTTATTAGCAGGATCCTGGAAAAGAAGAAGTGTGCAAAGTAGAGCCTCAGTGGAAAGATAAGAAGGTGTTTAAATCACTTGTCAGGAAACCTTCAGGCCTCAACCAACACTATATGTCAACCATACAGTGTGTTCTGTATAGTAGCGACAGTAGCTGTGAGTAGGCCCCGTATTCTGTTGCAGCACAAACACACAACTTTGAACCAGGAGACCAGTGTTCAAGACCGGTGTTCATTGCCCGAAGTGTTGCTGAGTTAGTTTGTAACGTGTTTTCTTTACTTGTGTTACGTTGTTTACGTGCATATTTGACTTAGTTTAAGTACTTATTTTAAGCCCAAAAGTGATGTTTTTCCTAAACCTAACTAAGTGGTTTTGTTGCCTAAACCTAACTGCAACCATTTCACGGTAACAACGTGAAATGCGTCCTTATGACACAAGGAATGTCCTTAAATTGTTGCGCTATTTATATGCCTTCCTGTGAGATCAGGTTGCTTTTTCCACATTTCGGACCTCATAGTTACCTCAACATGTTATTGAACAGTGATGATGCTGATCTGGAGCAGGATAACATGTATAGTTATGAGTGCAAATATTTTATTGATATTCATTATCATTGTAAAATATTGAATTTGGTGGCAATCCTTGTATTAATTCGTTATCATGACAGAGAGACGAAGTCCCTCCCCTTCCGATGGACCTTATTTCGGAACAAATATGAATGGTAGTCAACGGCGAGAGACTTTTGATACTGTTTGAATCGCGCCATGAATCACACATGATGTTTGTCAATTTAAAACATAATTTTTCAAGTCAAGAAAGTTTGTCGTAGGTTCGTCGTAGTATCATTTAGTTTTGTGTGAAACCGCTCAGTGAACTATATCTCTCATCACCAACACTAGTTAGCTAATGTATCTATGTTCCACGCCCAGATGAATTGTTATCTTACCTGATGTGTTTTATCCAGCGACTCCTGGTCTTTTTATCAACCGGGAAGAGAAAGATCGATCAGACCTGTTGCTGTTGTGAGTCCATCCCAGTAGGAAGAGAGAGAGAGACGTCACTATGCGACTTTTGAGTGTGTTGTCTTTCTAATTACGTATTTTCACAGTCTGATACTTCAACAGTTTTACAACAAACTGAGACTTTCTTGACTTGCAAATTTATGATTTAAATTGACAAACATCATATGTGTTATTCATGGCACAATTCTAAAAATATTTGTCTCTCGGCCCCATGGTGGTCCACAGGAAGGGGCGGGACTTAGCCTCTCTATTAAAGGATCCTGTCATTATTTTGTGTATTATTATTATTTGTTATTTTCTACTATTGTTGCTAAAATAATTGTCATTTATTTTTTATGGTGGCAAGCTACAGTACATGGTGTGTTTGTGTCAAAATCTCAAAGGTATCCTGTGGAGCTTTTGACCACCAGAGCAACATCTTCAAGAGTGGGTCCTTCTTTTGTTTGTATTAACGCACAAGGACACACTATACGTGTCATGACACGCATCCCTGCTGTTGCTTTCAACAAGTTTATTAGACCTCAAGGATGCACACAAAAAACTCTTAAGGCCTTTATAATTTAACAAATCCTAACAATGATGATGCCCTTGCTCTCTCCAACAACCTGCTGCTAAATAAGCATTATGTTCTGAAGTGTGTTATGTGAATGAAGGTGTGAGTCATGTTAGCCTCTTTTTGTGTATGCTGTGCTGCTACTTGTGCATGCTTCCCTTAATTAATTTGTGTTAGTGAAGATTCTTCACCATGTTTCTCCCAGCAACTCATTCTTTGAAGAGCAGCAGCTATTTCTACACATGTGTCGGTTATGAAAGTGCTCTCAATGACTCTATTAAGAGCAGCACAATAAGCAGCCTCAGGGATGGAAGGAAAAGGAGAATACCTCATCGACAGAGCCATGAAGTGTATACTGATTATATTTTTTCTGATTGTTTTCATGGTGTTGGCTGTGCTTTTATTTTTGGTTCTTAGCTTATCTGCACATAGATTGCGCTGGACAGGCTTGTTTATCAATCACCACAAGAAAAATTAAGGAAATAAGGAAAACCTTTATCCGGAGATAAAACTCTTTATAATATGTAATATATATTTCAACCCCTCTTTTTGGCTGATTACATATTTAAATATTTGTATTTGAAAAATTGTGGATAAACATGCTGCCAATGTTCTTCGCTGCTTGTTTGCAAAATTGCAAAAGTGATTTTCTGACAGTTTGCTAATTAAAAATAAAAATGAGCAGTTCCAAGAGAGAATGTTGTGACAGTCTGTTAGTCATTACTATCTTTACATCTTTACGCAGTGACTGAGGCTACAGAGAACAAGGGGAGGTTTTTGAGAGAAAAAGTGTTAGAAATGATGTGTTGTTCATGTTGAAAGTCTATTTCAGGTTTGTCAGAGAACGGCAAACCACATACACACACAAACATACAAGGCAACAAGACACAAATTTGATTCTGGTTTCTGTTTGTTTCCGAGTAGTATTGACCAATCACGTTCAAGCAAGATTTGGTTGAATGCAGGTGTGGAGAGCAAAAGAGATGGAACGCAATCCCAGAACCCACCGGCTATCGTCTGACGATGAATTCGCTTTTTATTGGCTAAACAATTAACTATTAACGTAGTGTAAACTGGATACGTGTGAAACAATCTGATCGTAGGCGGGATCTCTTTTTTTGGGAGATTTTTCTTGAGATTGTACAAGATGACAGGTCCTTGGTCAAAGCAAGACTGAAAGAAGACTAAAGTGTCACAACACTGCTCAAGGCTGGACAAAGGGGAAACCACACATGAGTTGTAAGTAAAAATATGTTTTATTTTACAGAACTAAAACGAAAATTAACTTAAAGACAAACTAAATACAACAAAAAACCAAACAGGTGAGCTGAATCTCCCTGATGACCCGACTCCGCCGCCCAGGCTCCCGAGGAAGAGGCTTGCTCAGAGAGGCTTGTTGCAAGTAAGATCATCATGTTTTTGCAGCTACAGTTTACCCGAAGTAGAAATCTGATACTGACAATACAGAGATACCTGCCCTACAGCTGCGGAGGTTTATTTGTGACTAGTGTTTTCCAAACAGTTCCAATATCTCCAGAGCGTTGTGAAGTCCAAACATCAAAATTTATTGAAAAAAGATAAATGTAATCATTTCCAAAACATTTTTTAACTCACAAAATATTCCGCTTCAATCCATATTTGTTGGCGTTTAGCCTTTCAAAAACAACATTTTCACTTCGCTAAAAAAACCTGTTTGCTCTATATCGTTTGCCGCACACAAAAGGAGGCCTGCACCTGTATTAACGCAGCGGTCTATCAGCAATCTAACAAATATTATATTACATTTATTTAACTACAATAATACAAAATCCATTTCGGCTCTAACATTATTATAGTAAACAAAAGAAAAAATCATATGTATCTGCATTTGCTTGGCGAATCCGTCAAGACGTCATCACTTTATTTGTGTTCACGAAACTGACGAGTTATCTTCATTAAAGAAAGCTGGCTCATTTAATACACTGAATCACCTCATTCAAATTGAGGATTGTGTTCAAGGATTTGTAATTTTCTTTTTAAGGGTGATGACGTCAGAAAAATATGGAGTGGAGCTCAGCTTTTCTCAGATACAAGTACCGGGGGCTTCAAGAAAAATAGATTGTGAAATGCTACGACAGAGAAACTCTGTGTAGGTTTTTCAAAAACAGCTGGCAGTCATCCTCAGGGAGGGACTACTTGAAAAAGGCAAAATGATAAATGTAAAATATCAAACAAATGATGACAAAATGACCCACCTTGTCAGGCAAATGAAGCATAAAATCAAAGTTGGTGTTGACATTTTCCTATAAGATTGACAGTGAAAGAGCAATGAGGTCGAATGTGATATTACAGGTGATTAGCGAAGGCCATGAAGAACTATCTATTAAATCTGTGTCCTATGGGTAAAGAGAAAATAGACTGTCTTCTCAACAGATTAAAGTCACCTTCTGGACACTCTAATCTCCAAAAGCCATTAGTGCGTCTACCTTCAGCAATATCTCTATCCCTGCTCCTCCATTAGCTTTACGTGTTATTTTATGTGTGATTTTCATCAAGAAGACATACGTGCCGCTTTGTTTCCCAGAGCTATTTACTATAAGAGCCCACACCTTTTAGCTGAGGACGCTGTTAATCTCTAAACATCTGTGTGGAGCTTTCCGCTTCTGACACTCTTCATTTAAATGTTAAGGAGCATATCTCAATCCCATGAATTGATTTATTTAGCTTTCATTATCTTATTCTACCTGGGGAGCACTGCAGGAAATGTAGGCTGCTTCGACTGAACAAGATGATAGACACTTTATATTAGATCTGGAATATTGAGGCGTGTTGATGAGTGATATTCTTATGAGCTTTCATGTGATTAGTGTGGGATTTGAATATAGATATACAGAAAACAATAGGGTAGCAATTCAGATAAGACTAGAAAATTGCACTCAGTAGATTGCAGATCTCTGCCAGGTGCGTCTTCAACGAGCACTGCTGTGATGTTTGATTGAATGAATACAACCCGCAATTGGCTAACCCCCCTCGCCTCCCCCGTCTAGACTACAAGTGTATCAGATGTGCTTTTCACTCGATCTATGCTGCAAAGAAAGTACTTACATATTTTGCTTATTTATTTTATTTTCAGTTGCTTCATAAAACCTTTTGTTTACTAGATTCTTGATAAATAAATTATGGCAGACTATTCCACTGAGATATGGCTCTTTACATGACTGTTTTTTCATTGCATTA
This sequence comes from Sebastiscus tertius, assembly GCA_916701665.1. Classification (NCBI taxonomy): domain Eukaryota; kingdom Metazoa; phylum Chordata; class Actinopteri; order Perciformes; family Sebastidae; genus Sebastiscus; species Sebastiscus tertius. The sequence goes on along the minus strand of CAKAOH010037644.1, from coordinate 29,987 downwards.
GTCCACACGGTCTGCACAGTCTGCACAAAGTTAACATTCGCCTCCCATTCACTTCTATTCTATGTGAGCGAAGGGTCGAAAACGCATTTGTTTGAACATAGTTTGGGTGTTTTGAAGTGGGGTTGTATGAGGTACTTATCCATAGTAGGTGTATTACTCACAGTAAATGACGGTCGGTACGCCCCCAGACAGGGGAAACAGACAGGAGCACTAGCATCGGAGCAAAGCAATGTACTGCTGTGGATGGGGACGGCAGAAAAATGTATTTTAGCCACCCAAAAGAAAGGCTCACCTAAATTAATTGATATCTGTTTAAAGCTAAAATACGTTTTCTACCGTACCTGTCCAAAGCGCTGTATTGCTTTGCTCCGGTGTCGGTACTCCTGTCTGTTTCTCCAAGCTGTAGCCATGCCGACCATCATCTACTATAAGTAATACACCTACTATGGATAAGTACCTCATACAACCCCACTTCAAAACACCCCAACTATCCTTTTAAGAAAAATATGAAAGACATGTTTTAGCCCATTGTTTATAAACATTCTCCAAAACATAGCCAACCATATTTCTTTATGTCCTATCTCTCAGGCAACCATTGGGTTCAATTCATGTTGCTGTGCTACAAAAATCTACTCAAGTGTGACAAGCAGGCAACCCTCTTGTTGGTACACTGAAGGATGCTCTGACCTCCAGACCGCTGCCAGAAAGCACTGCAATAATAAGCTATGTAAGCTCTTACAACAAGTTATATTGTTATTTTTTGTACGTTTTCCTACGAATGTCCAGCAACACAAGCGATTTTTTTATCTACAAAAACTAAACATGAACTGTCTGCTTGCGTCTGCAGCCAAGACGTCATACGATCCAATCATATCCTAGCAATGACATGAATTCATGCACTAGAGATGGCATTGAATTTTAATGCAAGCACACCGTGTAAACAGCAGCCACTCTGCTTACAGGTGCCCTCCGTTGTGTCTCTGCATGCTGATATTTGACTGCATTGTATGTTCAGACCTTTTTTAAACCCTGTCACAACTGAAACAACAACAACAGCGCTTTGAAGCTCCATGAAAGTCATATTATTTAGATTAACACTGACTCAAATCAGTCCCTGAAGTGTGAAAGGTTTGCATTAACGGAGAATCCCGCAGAGAATCAGCTCAGCTCTCTGCAGCTCTCTCAGCCCATATCGTTTAATCCAAACGTCTCTCTTGTTAATATAAAACTGCGGGAAGCCGCTCTCTTAACAAAAGTTAATTGCATGCTACCTTTTCAATGAGAAACTGGAGAATCAAAGTAAAGTAAGTGAAGTGAGATGAATATCTAGTAACAAAATGAGATCCATGTTTTTCTCAGAAGCTCGCTGACCAAGTGCTGTGAATAGATTAGATAAGTTACATTTATTTTTCCCTTCATCGGTCTGCACTCAATACCCATAATAACAAAACAAAAACAAGATTTTACAAGTTTTGCAAATATATTAAAATTACCCTTTTGCTATGACACTTGGAATTTAGCTCAGGTGCCTCCCATTTCTCCTGATCATCTTTGAGATGTTTCCACACCCTGATTGGAGTCCACCTGTGGTAGATTCAACTGATTGGACTTGATTGGGAACGTAACACACACACACACACACACCTGTCTACATAAGGTGACGGTTTCACAGCTGACGTTGCATATCAGAGCAAAAAAACCAAGCCGTGAGGTCAAAGACAGGGTTGTGTCGAGACACAGATCTGGGGAGGGTTACAAAACAAAAATCATGCTGCATTGAAGGTTCACAAGAGCAGTAGCCACAATAATTCTTAAATGGAAGAAGTTTGGTACAGCCAGGACTCTTCCTGGTTTAACTTATTTGCACAGTTGTTTGGATATAAAATACATGCAATAAGAGAAAACAGTAATTTCAGTGCAGAGAAATGACGCCGGTGAACAGGCATATTCAGAGTCCTCCCCTGTTTAAACAAATAAAAAATGACATTATTACTCATCAAAAGCAAAACAAAACAACAAACAAAGAACACATAACCCAAAAATATCTAGGCTATATACACAAAACTCACAAGCAAGCATAAACACTAGTAAAAGAACAAACTAACCTAGAGTAAGTAAATATGTACAACCAACAAGCACCTAGCTCTGAGGTTCAAGATGAAATGAGAAATGTCTTTAACTGCGACCTAAAAGCTGTAGAAACTTTAAATTTAGAGCTGACCGCCCGTCCAAACTGACTTCAGACTGGGCCGAACTTTCATCTTCCAACAGGACAATGAGCTTCAAAGCACAGAGCCGAGACAATACAGGAGTAGCTTAGAAACAGCTCTGTGTGTCTTTGTGTGGCCCGCAGCCAGAGCCCAGACTTGAACCCAATCAAACATCTCTGGAGAGACCTGAAAGTGTCTGTCCTCTGACAGCCCCCGATCCAACCTGACAGCTTGAAAGTGTGAAGAGAATGGCAGGTGTACAAAGCCTGTCGTGTCATGCCCAAGATGACCAGAGGCTATAATCAGTGTCAAAGCAAAGGTGCTTCAAGTTCTGAGTTAATGGTCTGAATACTTGTGTCAATGTAATATTTCCAGTTTTTTCTTTTTAATAAATGTGCAAAAACAATTCTAAAATCCTGTTTTTGCTTTGACATTATGGGGTATTGACGTTGTTATTTAAATGATTAGGCATAAGGCTGCAACATAACAAAAAGTGAAAAAAGTGAAGGGTTCTGAATGCTTTAAAGGGGACATATCAATAAAAAATACATTAGCACATACATTTGGGTATCTGGAGTGCCTACCAACCCACAAAATGTGAAATAAGACAACCTGTAGTGGACGTAGTCACCATGACGTTACCCACTGGTTTGTGGACTGCCATTTTGAAGCCTCGAGTTCGGCAGTTTGGCCGTTGCCATGTTGGTTTTTTGCAACCAGAAGCGACACAAGAAGGTGGAGCTAAGTAAAACAAATGCTGAATAAGTCGTTTTCACGCGACCAAAAATATTCTAATTAAATTTCATGAACTGGAAACACACCGTGAAAGGGTTAAAGTTCTTAGACGAAAACACGGACAACTCCCAGACCGGACAACGCCGTGGTAGCAACCTGTCAATCACAAGGTAGCCACGCCCTAAAGCATCCCCTGCTTTATGGTCTATTTGACTCTAAATGGGACCATAGTTTACTAAATGAACATCATGCTGTATTGAAGAAGACTTGAAACTAGCGATTGAAACCATAAACTTGTGTTTACAATGTTTACTGAGGTAATAAATCAAGTGAGTAGTAGGCTCATTTTCTCATTGACTTCTATACATTCAGACTTCTTTTTGCAACCAGAGGAGTCGCCCCCTGCTGGCTGTTAGAAAGAATGCAAGTTAAAGACACTTCAGCATTGGTTTCACTCTTCAGACCCCGGAGGTTGACCACTGGATTCAACAAGCCATTCAGCTTTGGCTCCCCTTCCTATGTCACATGCAAGCTCATTAGAATAAACGTTACAGCATGTGAACTGGTGATGGCTTCCATGTTACCCATATGTCACTTAGACTACGTCACTTGTGTTGTGATTTGTGCCCCGTAGCCTCTCTAACGTATATTCAAGGTATGGGCATGGGGTGTTTGAGAACAGATTGGCTGAGATATTGCCGCAGATGGACCCGTTTGACTTGTGAATTTATGCATGCTCATGTCTTTGACCACCTCAGGGTTTGTAGTGAAGGAAACTACTCCTGTCATTGCAATAACAGTGAGCTGGAAACACATCATATTCAGTGTGAGCAGGGTGGTCACAGTGGAGGTGACAAAAAAATACAAATTCAGTGCTTTATCTTTGTCTTTCTTGGTAAATGGACTTGCATTTATATAGTGCTTTTCTAGTCTTCCGACCACTCAAAGCGCTCTACACTACATGTCAGTATTCACCCATTCACACACACATTCATACACTGATGGCAGAGGCTGTTAAGGTGCCAAGTTTGTCAATCAGGATCTAATCTAAATACTCATTCACACACCGATGGCTATGCCTTAGGGAGCAATTTGGGGTTAAGTGTCTTGCTCAAGGACACATCGACATGTGACCTGTAGCAGCCGGGGATTGAACCGCCGACCTTCCGATTGGTGGACAACCTGCTCTACCCTCTGAGCCACAGCCGCCCCACAGTCTTCACTACATCACTTTCATTTTGTGTAAATAATAGTTTGTGTTACAGCCCAGGTAGGACGTTTCATCCGCAATGTGCTGTACAAAACATGTAATATATTCTTATCAATTAATGCATTTAACATAGAGAGAGTGAAGTAAAGAGATGCTGCAAAGAACTGGGTCAAGACATACATTAGATGAAAGATGACACTGTTACATAAGCATGTGCAACCAGAAATACAGAAACAATCAAACAGTTCTCTTGCACCACCTATTGGCACTTTGTCAACGATACATATAATATCTAATGCTGGCTCTGGTAGTTCCTCCTGCCGTAATGTTGAGGTGGAATTGCTGTATTGATTATTTAAACTTAAACCTGCAGAACTATGTCTTTTTTTATCCTTTGATGACTGCTTAAGTAACTACTATAACTACTACAATAACTACTAGTAATGATAATAATAATCACCAACCAGAGGGACTTTTGGTAAAATTTATTTTGCAAGTGTTTAAGTGATACATGTTTCCAGGGATTGTCTTAACAATGATGTTTTCCACCCTCCCCCGACAACCAGGAGAGTAAATGAAAAGTTCTTTTTTTTGTTTTTTACTTAATTTTCACACAAACTGTACAATATGTGGATATACTGTAAATGTTGAACTTGATTAGACCCAAACTTATTCCATCAAGAATCAGAAACAGACAAAAGTATAACTATATTTTCAAGTCTCTTTGACTTCATACTTCATTTTTTTTCTTATCAAATATCTCTAAAATCACATTTAGAGATTTTTTTACAGTGTTCATTTGTTGTTTTTCTTTAAAAACACTTTCTTCCCGTGTGCTTCTCGAGCCCTGAACACATCAACATTGTCATCAGCGGGTGCTACTCTGGAGGAGCCGGCTTTCAGGAGACATATACACATCATGCTCCAAGACGTATGAAGGCATTTCATACAATCAAATATATTGATTTAAAAACAGTCAGAGAAAACTGGTGTTTTACATAATATTTGCAGAAGCGATCACGGAGACTAAGGCAGATAACTGAAATGAGAGTAAAAGACCAGCTAAATGAGAAGAAACAGCACTATGTGCAGCAAGACGTGTTTGAGTGGCATGAGTCATCTAAAAGAAAAACGCATTGTTCCATAAGTGGCTCTCTTTGACTGCTCCTTCCCGGCTTATTTTCCTTTCTTTTGCTTAGAAAATGAAGAAACCAATGAAAAGGGGTGTAGAGAATAGACACGAGCCAGAATACAAAAAAAGAACAAGGGTCATTCTGTTCAACCTTCATCTTTTGTGGTGTTATCCTCTAGATCTTCATCGCTGTCTAAATCACTGTGGAGCCTCTTGGCCATGGTGTTTCTGCTTCTTCCCTCCTTAGTCCCCTTCTTTAGCTGCACTGGTAACGCTTTCACTGGTTACAAGAACAAGAGAAGAGGATGAGTGTAAGTCCAACCAGCCAACAATCATTTTAGAGATGACCATTTTTTAACCGAAGAGTGTGTCCTCATCTTCTTTTAGCTTTCATTTGGTCACTTGTAAAAACACCTGTTGTTTGTGTTGGGCAAAGAACGTATATTGCCAAGAAGTGAAAGTCAATTGTTCATTCCATTGCAACATCAGCGCACAGCCGCAAAACTACACTTCCGCTATTTTGGACTGAAAGGGACTACCGCACGGCAGTAAAAATGTCCGCCTACAAAGTGCCATACAAAAGTAAAACAAGATTATTTTTATTTTATTGTCATATTCTATCCAAATGGCCTGTGTTGAACAAAACAATATTATGAAATAATAAGCATTTTCAGTCCAAAATGGCGTCAGCGGCCGTCAAAAAAACACCGGAGTTTCATCTCTTTGCTTCTATACTCTTTGTCCCAGGTGAATAGGATAACATATTAATAGATATCACCATGAAACTTCCCCAGTTTATTATTTACATTAAGGGAATTATTTTTAGTATTACAAGTTTTCTGAAATGTTATGATTAAAAATGCAAATGAGGCATTATCTTATTAAATATGTGCTGATTTTCATACATTTCCAGAGCAGAAATCTAAACACTGCAGGTTAAAAATTCTTGTTTCATTTTGTTAAAGTCAAAGGTTTTTACAGAGGGAAGTTTGGATGTCTCTTTTTATACCTCTATAAATCAGAAAATACTCTCAAGAGCTATAAAAAATCCATTTTCGCCATGTTTTGAGTAATAAAATGTTCTGTAAATCAGGCTATGAATGATATATGAACAAACACCCTCTGTAAAACCTTCAGGATATAGAGAGGAATGAAACTGGAAAGTTTGGTGGATGTAAGAGCAACTGAAGTGGAGATTTCTATCTCATAGTCTGAGAAAACGGCCTTTAAAGATATGTATTGTAAATTCCATACATTTTGAAGACACTACAGGTGAATAGGGTAAAATCTTTAACTAATAGAGATCACCATTAAAATTCCCCAGTTGATTACTGACATTAAGACAGCTATTTTTTGTATTATAAGTTTTCTGTAATAGTATGTTTAAATATGCAAATGAGGCATTATCTAATGCTAACTTTTGGTAAACTTTAGGAGAAATCTACAGACGCAAACAGACAAAGTAGTAAAATAAACACCTGAATGTGTATTTTGGATGTTTTCTTTCCACTAGTCTGAAAGAAGACTGTTATGGAAGCAAAATAGCCCAAAATCTTTGTGCATGAAAAACAGTGTTTTTGCCTGGGATGTCTCGCTTTAACTCTCACCTGCTGATGGAACAAATTGGTCTTCAGCTCCGCCGCCATTATCGCTGTGACCTGCTCTGACCGTCTCTTTCTGTTCCTCGTCCGTGACGATTCGCTGTCTCGCGCTCTCGAAAACCGACTTAATGACAATTGAATCCTCGTAGATCTGCGGTGGTAAACAGAGACACACATAAACAGTGTGGGACGTCCTTCACCACATGTAGATCCAAACCCATTCACAACGACAACAATAATAATACAGAACGGAGACTGAGAAAAATAATTGTGTTGATGAAAGATTTCCTTGTGGGTCACCTGAGATCCCTCCAGGTTATAGGTCTGAGCGTTGTGACACAGGAGGAAGATATCCTTCTCCAAATCTCCAACGCTTCTGTACTTGTGATTACGCACACGTTCCTGTGAAGCAGAGGGTCATTATCAAAACCTCATTGTGACCATTGCAATAAATAATAAGGTAGAATAGTTAGATTAGAAGATGATCAGTACCAATCTCCTGTGCAAAAGTGGCATACATTTTCTCTTCTAACTCTCAGGGTTTCCCGAAATATTGAACTATTCCTTTAATCTTTTAAGTATTAATGGTGCCTTCAAATGGGGTCGTGTTTACCGTGTTCACGAGAAGAGTCCATATGAACGCCCATCTCTTGTCGTATTCACAACCTTGTAAGTAGAAACTTTCTGAAAGCTCAGAGTTCACCACTTGTGACGTGTTTGTTGACGTTGTCAGAAATGGCGGAGGCCTTGGAAGTTCATTTTTCGGTGCATAATAAGTTAATATATTGTCATTTTAGTTGTATATTGTTTTTCTTTGTAATTTTATAATATGTCTGACGAAAATGTTTATATTCCCAACTTCTTCCTCCGTCATTATGCCTTTGCATTTACTGCTTTATGTTACCCGCTTGCTAAATTGTTCGCCTCTGTGTCTTCTAGACGCCGACAGTAACGTTAATATTGCTGTTGCTTAGCAGCGGTGTTCTCACGACCTAACCACTTCAACGCCAAGCGACTTCCCATGTTGTAAACACGAGCTCACGAGTTTCATTTGAAGACACCAACAGTCAAGTCTCAAGTTGTTTAGAGCGGAGCATAAAGTGGAGTGCACGCTTTAAAGGGGACATATGATGCTCATTTTCATTTTCAGGTTCATACTTGTATTTTGGGTTTCTACTAGAGCATGTTTACATGCTTTAATCCTCATACTGTCTGTCTGAATATACCAGTATTCACCCTCTGTTTGAAACACTCTGTTTTAGCGCCTGTCTCTTTAAGCCCCCCCTCTCGAACAAGCCCAGTCTGCTCTGATTGGCTTGAAAAACATGGTGCACCTTTGCAAAGAGTTCTCAAGCTGTGGGCATTGTATTCTAATGAGCCTGCATGTGACAGAGGAAGGGGAGCCACATCTGAATGGTGCCACTGCGGTGAAATTGGATGAATTGGCCGGAAATTTGGTACAGATATTCACCACCCCTCACTAAATAATATATATTCAAAATATAATGTTTGCCTTAATATTTAAACTCAGTAGATCTATAAGTATACCATCTATTTGGCACCACACTGTACCTAAGGACTATTTATATCATTTTCTCAATCAGTAGTAACAGAAGTGATTGAATATTCAATACAGACACTTGTGTCTTTTCATGTATTATCTGTTGGAGTTTCCTTTCCCTTTATTTGAGTTTCTCTCAGCAGCAGATAAGATGATGGGTGATATCTGTATGTGAGCTGTGAGGGTGTTCAGTGACACGTACCCTGATCCTCCTGAAGTCGACGGGCTTTCGGATCAGCTCGTAGTACTCCGGTACCTCCTTCTTAGAGGGAAGCTGCACAAAGCCTTTGCTGATCTGTCGACCCAACCTGGAAGCACAGAGCGATAGTTCACGTTATCTCATTTTTATAAAGTAACTCTTTGATCAATATGTCAGTATATGATTGACATTTATGGAATTAGCAAATGTTAGCATGCTGAGGTTGGCATTTAGCTCAAAGCACCACTGTACCTAAAGGGGACATATCCTGCTCATCTTCAGGATCATATTGACGTATTGATTTATGCAAATAGACACGAATTTCACTTTTTTTTGTGATGGTCAGCACGAAATCAATTTGTATGTAATCCACGTAATTGTGAACCAGGAGGAGGTCGTAGGGAGGAGGTCGGGGTGGATGGGTGGGTCAAAAAACACCGGACTTTTATCCAGGAGACAGGCATTTCTGTTCCGTGTGAAACCAGAAGTCAAAGTTGATTTATTTGTAGTGTAATTTCCGTACTTAAGTTACGGCACTTCCGGAGTTATTTTAACCCAAACCACGATCTTTTCCTAAACCTAACTAAGTAGATTTGTTGCCTAAACCTAAACCAAGTGGATCTATCCCTACAGCTAACTAAGAAGTTTTATTTTGAAAGGACTGGAGCGGAAATTGATGTGCGTCACGTGTTGCTGGACACAGTGAGTTTTTCATACTATATCCCCTTTAGAGCTGCTAGCATGACTGTGCACTCTTATATTCCACCACAAAGACTATAAAAAAAGATAAATATTGGACATTTGGAGGTAACTATAATATGAACTTGTTATATTGGGATGAAACAGCTTGAAAAATAAATATAAGCATAAAAAAAGCGAAGCTTTTCTTCAGTCTTTTGGGATAATGAAACAACGGTTTCATGTTCATAAGGAGTAGTTTGAAATCTTCACATAATGAGATAATTAGGTTGTGATTTTGTGTTCATAACTGGCCTAAACAATGAGGAACAAGGGAACCCCGGGTTTCCATGACAGCAAAACTCAGCTGCATTTGCACTAACAATTACTAAAGTTGCATCACAGCGTCATCACACAGTCCACAAACAAGTGAGCGCCCTCACCCGTCCTTGTAGTTGATAACCATATCTACCAGTGTGCTCAGTGTTCTGGTGAGTTCAGGTGGGTTTGGAGGCAGTTTCTCAGCAGGTGGGCGTCCTCGCTTCCTTTTGACCTTTTCGCCAGTTTCCTGCCCGGCCTGCAGTTCTTTCTCCCCATGATGATCACCTTTACGCTTCTTCAGACTGATGTCCTCTTCCATCTCCTCCAGGGAACCGTTCTCTCCTGCCTCAGGCTGCAGGAAGACCAAGCAACATCTAACAAACTCAATCAAACTTACAGTGGCAGAAGAAGGAGGATGAAACCTTGTGGTATAAAAATATGTATATTGTACACATAACGCCTGTCACATGCTCCCTTTGTTGTTCACTTTATACCTCAGCATTATAACAACAATTCTGGGAGGAAAGGAGAAGAACTGTGACCGATTTCCGTTAAAAACTCTTCCATTCCCATTCATGTGAACTCTCCCTCATGTGGCAGTTTTTAATATGATGTTTTTGTATTCAAATGAAAGAGCGTTCATTTATTTATTACAATAGCAAATATGAATTTGCATGGACTGGAGCGACTCGCTGTGCTGTCTCTGCAAATTTAGGACAGAATCTTTTTTTCTGGAGGCTTTGATGTCAGATGATTATCGAGGGGAGGCTGCATTTTGTTTTAAAAAATGCACAATGAATGTGAATAGATTTGAAGAAGCCGTGTTATACCAAAGCACGGAGTCTAAATATGCTAATAATGCAATCAAAATTAAGCCATATTTTCTTGCTTTTGCACAAACATGAGATAGGAACACGCTTTTCGGTGTGTGTGGTGTTGGAGAAGGGTTGCCCGCCTGCTGCATCCTGAGTTATTTTCAACCATTTCATCGCTCCTTTTTTTCGAATATCTGCTGCAACCACTGTATTTTCCACAAAGGCAATTAGAGGCCAGAAACATGAGTATGCATGCAGCAAGAGCAGCTCTAGCAGCAGCAGCCCTGGCTGGAGAAGAGAAGAGAGGAGAGGAGAGGAAATAGAGAAGGCATGCTGTCCAATCCGAACATAATATTGATGCATTAATCACACAGTACACACAGCAGCATCCAAATCATATGATAAAGCATGCACATATTTCTCAAGGACAAACATGACAGCATGCTGAAATGTTGCATGTTGCACACACTGGTTAGAGGAACAGCACCATGCACAATTATAATATTTATCCAAGCCTTAAAAAAAAAAAAAAAAAAATAGAACTGATGGTGACAAAAAAAAATAAAAAATACGCATGCCTGCACATCCGAAACCAAAAAATGCATGGCAGGGAATAGAGTTAGAGGAGACAACAGCTCTACAGCAGAGGCAACAATAGAAATCCTCCTCATCATCGCTCGGCTCAGATGAAGGCTTTAAAAGCCCCGCTGCTCTCTCTCTCTAAGGGGCTGCAGAGGAATACTGGAGGGATCTGGAGGCTAATCCTCCGAGATGATGTACAACACAGCTGATTGACTGTACATGTGCGAGGTGTCAGTGTGCGTGTGTGCATGTGATGCTCCATGTGTGCATGTGATGCTCCATGCCTAACACAAGCCTGCCTCTTTTTCCTGACTAATCTGGCAAAGATTCCCTCTCTCATCTGTTACAACACACACCTACACACACACACACACTCCTCTCTCTCCTCCCATGCACTCACTCACACACACTTTGCACACACACAGATACTCGCTCTCTGGCTGGAGCATGCACGCACACACACATTCAAACACACACACATTGTATCCATCTCTTCCTCTCTTCCCATGCGATATAGCCTGTCTGCATCCTGCGCCTGAGAGAGAAAGAAAGCCATGGAGATGGAGGAGGATATTTACCTGGTTGCAATGTGCAGGCTGGCTATCTGGATCGGCTGCAGCTGTGGGGGAGAGAATTAGCAAGCCAGCATAGCGGCGAGCTGCTAGTCTCTTCATCAGCTGATCACTCAGAAGCAGAGCCCAGAAGGGGGGAGAAGAAAAGCGCTATGTTTTCATATACAAATCAATGGGCTGGGGGGAAATAGAAAAGCCATCCTCATCTCCTGTCTGCAGCTCTCCGAACTCTTTTTCCTGACTCTGGAAGGCCCCGAGCTTCTCTCCCTCTGCATGGTTTTAATATCGACTGCTGCCAGACGGAGGTTTTTTTTCCTCTCTTCCTACCCTGCTGTTAAAGTTATCGGGTCCATTTTTTATTATTTTTTAATTTTTGCATTGCATTTGAGAGGGAAAGTGCTGTCTGCTAGTTTAATGCATGCACGACATGAGTCCAGTCTGCATGCATTTGCAGCAACACAAGATAGTCATATAGTTCATACAGTGTGTGTGCACGTTTGTGCATGCGCGTAAACGCCACAGGGCACCTGGGGGTGACGTCCTGTCCAATATATATGACATATGGACCACCCTCCACATGACCACACACGTCATCAGGTCCTCAGAAAACATGCATTTGTTCCCCTAAATATTATTATATTAATATTATATAATAATATCATATTATTATATTATAATAATATTATTATATTAATAATATAATATTTTTATATTAATATAATAATATTATATTATATTAATATAATATAATATAATTATATTAATATAATATAATTAATATAATATAATATTTTATTAATATGATATCATAATATAATATTATTTAATTAATATCATACAATACTATTATATTAATATTATATAATAATATCATATTATATATGTTAAACTGAAGTTTCACTCAGTCAGTTGCCTTCTGATAACTGGGTCTGTAGCTTGCAGGTGGCAACTCCATGCTTGTGTGTCTAGACGCTCATTGGCTCTGGCTGCATGGTCCTACTTTCTCCATGTAGCTTATTTTTGGTCTGTGTTTTACTAAACATCCAACATGTGACTGGGTGTTTGATCATTTTTACACAACAAGCTCTTATATGGACTTTGTGCCAGATGTGCGCGATACATTTGGATACATTAGCTGCTTCCAGATTCTGCCAGACTGTCTAAATAAGGAGCCAACCTGCTGATTCTGGTGTGGCAGAATACATTAGATCATATAAATACAACCAAATTAGCCATATTGACCATTAATGCTATAATGTGTGTACAGTATATAGGTTACTCCTCCCCCTCACTTGATCCCTCCAGTGTCTAACTGAAGATTTCTCCCTTGTTCGTGTGCAGCCGCAGAATTCCAGCAGGGTGATTAATGCATTAACATTGACTCATATTACACTCCATTTATGTGCCAAGACAGCAAGGAAAAATATTTTCCCAACACTGAGCTGTAACAATTGCAGCAATAACAGTGGAGTTTTTTTTCTAGTTTTGGGCTGATATTCAAACACATCTGGTTTCTGTGAATCAGTTAGGGTTTTTTTTTGTGCTTAAAAAATGCTGCTGGAAAACAGCAAACATTGTCAGAACTCACACCACAGGAAAACAGGATAGAAATACAAGATCCTGTTGCATACTCTTCAAATAAGGTCAAACTAATGGCAGAGCGCTAACCTTTTGTATAAATGCAGAGAATTGTGTGGCTCGGTCTGGAATTCAATAGAACCAGAGAGGAAGCATGAGTTGAACAGGCTGTCCATAGCTGTGCTGTCATACCACGCAGCAGCCAAGGCCATTTGTCATACTTAACTTTTGCAGAGTGCATTTCTTACTCTTATAGCCTCACTGTAAGGCCTGTATACCAAAATAAAATGCTTTTAGCAAACAGTTCCAATCAAACTGTATTGGACACACATAACTTTCTATATTAAATCCCCTGAAAAATCTAAAGTTTGGGTGATAGGAATCCCTGAATGTTAAGATTTAACATCAAATCTTAGTAAACAACCCCACAACTATCATCACATCTTGAGTCAGATGTTGCTAAATCCTGATTGGTGCACGGGAATATGCGACATCACCTTTTTCCAACTAAGCCCCGCCCACTTTAATCCAGTGGAAGAAGCACTGACAAAAACATAAACACAGAAATCGCTCATGTGAAATAACCGAAACTGTTTCCACCTTGGCAGAAAATAGTGTGTTCATGTAGGACAACATGACTCACAGTTAAGATGCTGCATGAAAAAATAAAGCGACTCTGGCAGTACATCTTATGATGACCACTTGCTGCAGTTGAGCGAGTTCATTCTGAAGACTCTTCCACATTTAAGCAAAACTCACATTAATAACTCTCTCTCTCACAAGCTGAATGACAAAACTTAATTTACCAGTTGATAACACATTGAACAAAGATCAAGCAACCCATTCATCAACTAAAATGTTGGACATCAACATCTTGTTTGATGACACAGATGAATGCTGTATTATATTTTTATGTCAATATGTAATTTACTGTATACTTTTGGAGGTTTTTCAGCAGGGTTAGAGTACATGGGAATTCATTGGAAGAGAAAATGTAAGCTCTATGATGTGGCATATTCAAAAACATGCAATAAAAACTCATGATTGGTTGGAGTCCCTCCAGGCACCAGACTATTCTGTATTTTATTATCTACTAAGACGATTTGAAGACCAATTGATATTGTTGTCCCTTTTTTGCAGTAAAAAATGTCAACGTCTTTTTAAACTTATTGTTAATATTTTTTCATTATTAAAGGGAAACAAAAGAAGCTCTGGGGAAATATCAGAAATACTCCTTTTCCTTTCAGCTGCTGGAGGAGGCGTGTCATCGTTTGATTGACAGCAGCTGGCAGGCTGAGCCCCGGCAGGGGAGGAGAGACAAAGTAAACAAACTTGTGCTGTAGCTTAAAAGTTATGGGCTTACAAAGTACGCTGTTAGCAGTGGTGTTGAAGAGCAAGGACCAGTATCTGAGTGCACTGAAGTGACATTTGCATGTAAGTTTATATGCTGTGCAGTGTGCTGCAACTGACAAGATAATTAGCTGTCTAGCCTGAAAACTGACATTAGCGGTGCACTTCCATCTGAATTAATGCAGAGATTGGGGGCATGACATTTCTCCCTTTTGGTTTCTGATTTAATCTTAAAGGAGAACACACAGCATGTGATTTATAGGGCAGATGCTGTAGCAGACAAAAGATTCAATTTGATATTAGTTGAACTTTACAGTAGGCTAAGCTGTCATGGGACATGACAGGAGGATACATTTGTATTTCCAGCTTAAAGAGGCACATGTTGAGGAGCAGATTTAACTGCAGGGACCCTAACATATACACAAAGACAGGGCACACCACTTGCAGGCTTGAAATAATAAATCATTAGCCAGCAAATTAATCATTAGTCAGCAGATGTCAAAACATGCAACATACTGTAAACACGAGTACTGTGCACACTGAAACAACATTATTATGTTGGTGGTATTTCTGGGCTCAGTATACAGGGGGATTTTCCATGCATGCCCCTTTCGTATTATTATGTTAGAAATTAAAAAAAGAAGAGAGCCTTAATTATAATTATTTTTTTGCTTTTGAAGATTGCTCATATTAAAATCTATTCTAATGAGTAATGTGGTGTAAAGAGTATGCCGATGTGAAGTGACTGTGGGTTAGCTAACTGAGATGAAATAAAGATATCATTTCAGTATTATGTTCCCACTTGCTCAAAACCGCTGATTGTTACCATGGCAACAGCAAATTTTGATGGTGGACCTTGTATATCATTGTATTTTATTGCTGTTGCTGGGAAGTGACTCAGAGTGCTCTCAGTCACACACACACAAGCTCTCAGTAATGGGACACAGTAACACACCAGGGGGAGTGATGAGGTGGGGGGGGGGTTAACGGCAGGCCACTGTGAGTATTGACAACATAATTTCATACGTCTGCCCCGTCTTCTCTTTCCATCTCCTACACTCTAGCACCACTTTCAAGACCTTTGCAAATAGGCAAAACCCATTATGTCACTGCACATGTCACTATAACGTCAAAAATATCTTTATGATTGAAATTCTTGCGTAGAAAAATTCACACTCCAGAAATTGGGCTGTTACGATTCCTTATAATTTATACCGTATCACATATTCATTCACCATCAGTGTCCTTATGTAAAATTAAACGTGGTGATGAGGGCTGATGCAGAATTGAATTATTGTCCCACATTTCATTCCAACATCGCCCCAAAAACTCTCTTTTCTCCAGTTATATGGAATATTATCTAAAGCAGCCTGGACCGTACCGGGGCGCATGGTATTCTGAATGTTTGATCAATTCTTTATATCTTTTTCAAAGCTGAAATCCAGTTTTAATTTGCAGTGGTGCGAACACGGATGGAGCCAAGCGTACTTTGATCAGGCTGTGATTTGTACTGTCAGGTCACAAAGCCAACTAACAATGAGCCAGTCATCTGAAAAGATGTTTAAAATTTAAAGCATCTGGCTGCCCCCTTTCCTTATGAAATAGTCAATAAAAGCTGACTGAAAAAGCAAGTAGGGACAGGATGGACACAGACAACAATACCACAAAAACACAAAAGGAATTTCCGAAAGGATATTAATCTAACTAAGTGAGGTGAAAGGAAAAGAGTAGTTTCTGTGTTGGAGGAGGAACAGAGAGCTGGGTGTTCAGGGGGATGAATCAAAGTAATGTCTGCCAGATATGAGGGAAAGAGGTGTTGATGACCCACTGAAGGTATTTTTTTTTCCCCCTGACTGAGTCACTTAGGAAGAGAAATGTGAGAAAATTCATCCACCGACACCTGCTGAAATTGAATGTAGAATGAAAAGGAAAAAAAAAGGCTCCATTAAAAAGCTTTTACTCACTTTTTTTGGAGGTGTCTTTGCTCCATTTGATCAGGAGCCAACAATAGAAAGGGACACGGTGCAGAAAAAAACTGGAGAATACTATTTTGAGGTAACCTTGCCCAGTGTAGCCCAATATAAGAACTTGTTTAATTCACTTCCTTTCATGAAATGGATATAACACACACATAAAATGTGTATTAAAGCCACGGGTGGGTAATATATCTTAGAAATATTTGTTATATTTGTTGAAATTGTCATTACACCCCGACAACAAT
Source organism: Sebastiscus tertius (assembly GCA_916701665.1). NCBI lineage: Eukaryota > Metazoa > Chordata > Actinopteri > Perciformes > Sebastidae > Sebastiscus > Sebastiscus tertius. The sequence goes on along the minus strand of CAKAOH010037644.1, from coordinate 13,222 downwards.
CAATGACTCAAATGCTCTGACAAAAAAGAGAAACATATCTGGTATCTGTGCTGCATGAATGAAAATGCTTGTAAAACAACAGCCATGTTTGTTGTTTACGTTCATGATGATAATTTGCTAGATTTAGCATCTTTTGGAGCTCGTGCTGCTACTTTCATTGGAAAAGAGTTTGCAACTCTGGGCTCGGTTTTTAGATTTAGCGTTTTCTTGCTGGTTTCTCCAATGTTACAATAAAGTTTGTTTCAAATTCAACTGAAAGGAATATTTAACAGTCATGATGAGAAGTCGCTTTATTCACAGAAGAGCAAACATTCGGCGGTCCAGCCTTCATAAGTGTCAAAACTATCCATTATAAACAAATAACGGATGTAAGAAGTTCACCTAGTTTAAAGATTTTAAGTTTTTTTTCAGAATAATTGACAAAATCAAGACTATTTGCTGCTATTAATTATCTATTTCTTATTAATTTACATATTTACTCACATATGAGATTGATGCTACTGTATATACGTTTTGGTATCATTGTCTTTTGCAATTATAAAACATTGCAATTAAATATTATTTACAAAAACAGAGAATTAAAACATTTAAAGAAACTTTGAAGTGATGGTATATAATAGATGACTGCAGGATAAAACATTAAATATGATCTCTTATGAACATAGAATAATACTCTGCCATGCATATATTACCTGCTGAGTTATAATATAACACACACTATGCAAATGCTACACTAGAGAATAACTAGCATTCTGTCAATTGTCAATTATAAACTATAAATCCCTTCCTTCTTTATGGAGACTTCGGTACTGAATCACCTCATAAATAAGATTCAAGAAGCATCCATCGAGTCTCCGGTGCATCACCTCATTCAAAGAGATTTCTGCCCCCAGACGAGGAGAGGGACTTCCCACTGTGACGAGCAGCTGCCTGTTAAGACACATAAACACAATAAAAACAAGTTTTTCTTTTTAGAAACTACCCACATATATATATACTTAAATGTTCGTGTTAAACTGTTAACCCACACACCCCTGTCTGTCCTTTGGAGAAGTTGGCATGTGCGTAAAGGAGCACTGCGATGTCATTATGTCCTGCCTCCAGAGCAATAGACAGGGCCGTGCTTTCATCCTGAAAAACACACAAACTCAAATACATTATGAAAGTTTATTGAACATTTACAGACGGGAAAATAAAACTTCTGCGCTTTTATTTCTCTGACATATTGAATGGGAATTCTTGTTCACTCTGGTTTGGTAATATGTGAGACAAAAGTGGAATGATTCACATTTATAGAAGCTGCACAGAGTGGCAGTAATGACTCACATACACTATCAGTCAGGGAGGCATCGCAGTCTGGCTGAGCCAGCAGGAGTCTAACGATGTCGGCATGGCCGTGCTCGCTGGAACACATCAGCGCCGTGGAGCCCTCGTCGTCCTGCAGATTGACCTCCGCCCCCTGTGCCAGCAGAGCCTGCACCATGTCCATCCTGCCGTGGCTCACCGCCAGCATCAGAGCCGTCTGACCGGCCTGGACGGCAGAAGGCAGGGGTCAGACACAGGTCACGGGTCAGTAGGGTTAATGATGCTGAGTGCATCTCAAACATTTCAAATATAGAATCGCAGCTTGTTTATGGAATCAGACAGATCACACTTTCTCCATTCTCCACTCATGGAAAGATACGCACACTAAAACAATACAGTAACTTTTTATTTTATAGCTAAACATTTTCCTGGACTATGCAATTTGGTACTAATTATTCTGTGTAAAATAGAGACAGTGTTCAATTGTATTTATATCTATGCAGGGAATTACAATGAATTGCCCACAGCCTGTTATATATATTTCATTTTTGTTTTTCTTTTATTTAGTATTTTTTAGTGCTGTCAAAGTTAACACGATAATAAAGCGTTAACACATTCTTTTTAACGTTGCTAATTTCTTTAATGCATTAACGCAACTTGTGTTTTTTAGGTTGTAGCAGACTCTGTTTTAAAGCTTAAGTGAAGATACTGTCATATGAAACTAGAAAACCTAAGAAATCCATTTGTATGGCCATTTTCAAAGGGGTCCCTTGACCTCTGACCTCCAGATCAGTGAATGTAAATGGGTTCTATGGGTACCCACGAGTCTCCCCTTTACAGACATGCCCACTTTATGATAATCACATGCAGTTTGGGGCAAGTCATAGTCAAGTCAGCACACTGACACACTGACAGCTGTTGTTGTCTGTTGGGCTGCAGTTTGCCATGTTATGACTTGAGCACATTTTTTATGCTAAATGCAGTACCTGTGAGGGTTTCTGGACAGTATTTGTCATCGTTTTGTGTTGTTAATTGAGTTCCAATAATAAATATACACATACATTTGCATAAAGCAGCATATTGGTCCACTACAGTGTTGATAAGTGTATACAATATTTGACAAAAATCTCCTTTTAAGGTGCATTTTGAAGAGATAAAAAATACATCCACTTATATTAGTGTTAAAGAATCAACAACAAGCAGTTTTTAGTACCACCCACAGCAACAGATGGACACAATTTAGAGAAAGAGCAGGACATCACACCCACTACCATTACCTGAGACCACACTGACCTGGCTGGCCTTGGCGTTGACGTTTCCTTTTGTGAAGAGCCGCTCCACGACTCTCATGTCCTCTGGACTCTCCACAGCTGCGAGTGCAGCCAGCATGATGGGCGTGTAACCCGCTTTGTTCTGCTGATCGACGTTACACACCTCTGTAGTGATGGGGGTCAACAGGCCGGAGGAGAAAACACAGAAGAGAGGGAAGCAAGGAAGAAAGAGGTTTAAATCTTCATTTCTTTATTGTCAACTTTTTCCACCTGAACTGAGAGTTTCATCTTGAAATAACAAAACATTCTACTTAAAAATGTTAATTAAATAAACCAAAGGTTACTAATTGTGTAAATTCATAGACGTGGGAAAAAATGTTAGCGCTCTCAAAAGCCATGTTTCAATTGCACAGCAGAACAAACACATTTCAGCCTCGCTCAAAGAGTCCTCAAATAACTGCGGCTTTGTCGTTGCCGTGCAATTAAAAGTTATCACAAGCATGAACTTTGTTCAAATTCGGCATAGTTTATAGTCTGGCTTGACTCATAAGAATGAGAAAACACTCTACTACCTTCACATACTCTTTCAAATGGGACTCAGTTATTTCTTAATTGACTATTTTCTAATTCTCAGACACAGACACACATGTTTGGATGTAGTTAAATCTTTAGGAAGTGATATTTGACCTCTTCTGACATCTCTAGCAACGCATTTAGATCAAAATAAGAAAGAACACTTTATCTCCTCCATTATGTTCAATGATTGCATTGATTAAAGCCTCTGAATGGCCTGGCCCTGGTTTATATTTCTGAACTTTTGATCCCTTTTAGACCCGTGCACAGGTGCAGAACCAGTTCATTATGATCCTAAAAGTTTATTTCTAAAGTGCATCTTAATTTCAGCTGTTATCGTCACCAATTATCCCACCTGAATTTAGAGTACTTCTGAGGATCAATAACATATTTTAACGACTACTTTCAGGAGCTAAAGTGTGGTGTAATTATTGTTTTGTACAACAGCTGTGCCAGTAAGGAAAACAAACATCTATTTAGGCTGGTTATGCTGCTGTCAACAAAATGTATTTTATTCATGCTGTGAAGCCATTATCTCCTATTATCCTTCGGAGTTTAAAATGAGTGCTCTCGGGTGAGGCAGTAGCATTAAGATAGAAGAAAAAAAAGCTTCTTTTCAGTCAATAATGTGGAAATGTCTGTACATTATACTTATTTTTTAGATAAAAAAGCACCTCATGAGCCTGAAAGTATCACACTCAATCACTCAATGTAGCCTATTTGCCCTCTAGTGGCTATTAGGGAGCACAGTAATGTCTGCAGACAACACATAATGATAATCTAGTTCCCCTGTGAGTGTTACTGTACCTGCATCAAGCAATTTCTTGACAATGCCAAAGTTGGAGTGAGACACACTGTAGTGCAGAGCTGTGTTTCCGTTGCCGTCGGCCGTGTTGGCTATATGTTGCAACACTGCAGGTGAAATGACCCGAAATGTAGACAAGTAATCGCCCATCGTGTCGTGAGCGGCCGACTTGTGGCTGGACACAGAGAACCACTCCTGCTGGATCGTTTGTAGACAGTCGTGCTGCAAAGGGGACAAAAGACATCAATGTGTTTCCATAAATGCCTCGCGAGCCGCCATAATTCACAGCGCGCGGAGCAATTTGGACTTTGAATAGAAAGGAGAATCTCGTTATTACAAAGATGAGACTGAAAGAGCTCAGACAAAGAGAATAGCAAAGCAACAACTCAAATGTCTAAAAGGAAACATAAAGGAAGAGCTTTAGGAATCATATAATCCATAAAAAGTTTGTGTTGACAGTTTTGTTTGTTCTCATTATGAAATCTGTTTTGATTTTTCCTTTTCAGGACACTTCTTTTGAACTTCTTCTATTTGTCTTCAAAATCATCATGAAAGTGAGGAGTCTCTCTTATTCACAGTATCATTCTTTCCAAAATGCGATGACAGAAAATTACAGAGCCGACACATTCCTGCGCTTTTTTTTTTTTGTCTATCCAATGCCAAATTTCTTTTTAAATGGCATACTTGAACACACCCTGCCTCCGCGTCTCTCCACGCCCATCCAGTGACATACCATTAAACGTGCACACTCACACACATGCACACACAGTGACCTTCAAGGGCTCTCTCACGCTGAACTTAGTGAACAAAAACATACCAGTTCCCTGCTGGATAAAGCCGTGTTATCACTCAGGTGCATCTTTAAGGCTTGACAAGCAGAAAACATCGTCTCACTTATTTTACACCTGAAAGGAATAAAACGCTGCAGGTTAGACTCTCCACAGGTAGAATCATATCAAGATTGAGAGCTGAGGCTTTTTAATGCAGTAATATTATTCAACTGACTGAGACTACATTACCTCTGTGTGTGTGATTTCCCAGAACCTTTGGACGCCTTGTTGGAGCCACTTTTGCTCTTTCTTCCTTGCGTTCCATCTTGAGAAGATTTCTTGTGTCCTCTCCTTTCCACTTCCTCAGAGTTCGTCTTCTCACTGGCAGAGAGCTCGTAAGATGACACCGGGTCCAATCTAAGGAGAAAACACAGGAGTTAATATATTGAAAACATGTTAAGATAGTGAGTCCTAAAGTCAAAAACGATTAGTTTAGACATTGAGATGATTACCCTGCAGTCACCCTCATGAACTTCATGCTCTTCCTGTTGCTGCTGCAGCCTTGGTCACCATTTTGTTTCTTCATTACAGACCGCAGAACACCGGCATGAGTTGACCTGTCTGGAAACAACGATGCAGCACATGCATACATTTACAAGAATATTCTTATTTATGCTATTCTTGCATTTTAACACATGTAATCATACCCCATTTTTCAGCATTATTATTATTTACACTGTTGTTATATATTGTAGTATACATGTTTACATATTTCTTATTTCTATTTTTCCATATTTATAGTTGTTATATATTGTAGTATAATGCACATTTGTACAAACTCCGGCTGCAACTAACAAAAATTTTCTTCGTCGATTAATCTGTCAATAATTTTCTTGATTTATCGATTAGTTGTTTGATCAATAAAATGTCAGAAAAAGGTGAAAAATATCGATCAGTGTTTCCCAAAGTCCAAGATGATTTCCTCAAATGTCTTGTTTTTGTCCACAAATAAAATATATTCTGTTTACTGTCATAGAGGAGTAAAGAAACCAGAAAATATTCACATTTAAGAAGCTGGAATCAGAGAATTTCGACTATTTTTTTCCTAAAAAAAATGACTCAAACCGATTAATCGATAATCAAAATAGTTGCTGATTAATTTAATAGTTGACAATTGATTAATCGTTGCAGCTCTTGTACAAACATTTCTTATTTCTATTTTCTTATAATTCTTTATGTTTATATACATTTCTATTCTTGAATGGGAGCAACTGTAACGTATCCCAATTTCCCCCCAGGGATCAAGTATTTCTGATTCTGATACCTCTGAATCTTAACATATTTTGTATTTTATTAAATATAACAGAAACATATAGAAACCTACGAGGCCAATCCGTGGAGGACTTATTGAGGGTATATTCATCATGATGCTTTATACATTCTTACAAATCTGAAGGCCTCAGAAATCTCTCTCCGACACCAGCTCCTCCCACGAAGCCGTTCAATTTTAGACCCTCGGCCACAAACTGGTCTGTGGTACGAAACACCCTCCAAAACCAGATATCATTCCGAACATTACAAGTGTATCCCTAAAAATGTCAACATGGTGAGCCAAAGGCAGCCACTTCCTCTCAGCAGCAGTTTAATCTGGGCCTGGGAGCGGTCTGGAAGGACAGTATTTTTAAACCAGACTTCTTTCGCACAGACAGAATTCTTCTTACCCAACTATTTTTTCTTACTGTACAATTGCATGTTTACCTTGCAGAGCTGAGGATGCCTGTTGTTCCAACATCTGTATCATTCTTTTCACCTCTGAATCACCCTGTTGGCACATTCCTGGGTCTTCTTTGTCACATTTTGGAGAGTCAAGTAAGAGTTGAGATGTGGGCTGGAACCCTCTGCTGACTGCAACAAAGAAAGAGGACATTAGCGATGTTTTTAAATAGCACCAGCATGACATTACAAATATTGCATACAGTATATTACATAATTAAAGGTACCTAAAGGAGTTTTTGACCAGTAGTGGCACTATGGAGCAATGTTTTGATCAGTGGATCCACATCTTGTTTGCAAGCACATGGATGTTGTGATGCACCTTCCCACTGATTGCAGAGGTTTAGCGAGCTATATGGTGTTCCTCTGCTACTCCACTGGCTGAGAACTGGCTAAGATGCCAATAAACGTAGCATTGTACCAGCTAATGAAGGGAAAAAGAAGACTGCTAGCCAGCGTAAAGTTGGATGTAAACACCACAGGTTAAAAGCCTCAATGCTTTGTGGTGAGATACGCTATTCAAGTGGTTGCCGATCTTTTTCCTGAGGGGACCCTTTTTCTATCATTGAGTAAACTGACAACCCCTGACTAAGTGATCATAATACAGTCACAGTACAAAACAACTGATACACAGGAAGTTTGTGTAAAAAAAGCGATTTGAATGAATGAATGAATTTTCGAGGAGATTATTTCCTGTGAATATTAAAATCAGAGATGTTATTTTTAAGGACTTTTAATACAATTCTCTGTATTGTGTATTTTTATTTTGATATTTTTAACAATAATTCTTATTAATGGACTTCTTTTTTTGACGAATTCAGTGTTTCTTCTCCCTGATGCTTGGCCATTGTTCTATCAGCTCTTTGGTTGTTTTAACTGCGTACTTTTCTAAAGCAGGACAAGGCTGTTTAGCAGAGAGGGAAGCCTCTGTGAATATAGCTTGTGTTCAGGTCTTCGCAGTGCCCTTATCCTGAGAGATTTGTTTTAAGTTTATATTTTAAATAATAATCCAAACTTTAAAAATAACACTTTCATTTAGTTTTCATCACAGAAATGATTGAAATGCTGAGATATAGGCCAACTGTCTTTAAGAAAAGTTGTCCTACACCCCTTAAAATCGAGAAGGCCTCGCGGCCCACAGGTTGGGAACCAGTGCGCTCTACTGTATGTAAATATAACTGCTTGTTTACAATAAAACTCCACAGGGTACCTTCAACGCTGACTAAATCTACAGTGTTACCTGGTGGCTGAGAATCTAAAGGATGGACGTCTGTTCCTTCTTGTGCTGCAGCTTTGTTATCGCAGGAGCCGGCACTTCCTCTGCCGCTGTGCTGCTGGACAAACCCTTCCCTCTGCGGAACGTGGTCCTCTGTGAGCAGGTCGCCGTGCTCCCTGAGGAGCCAGTGCATCTTCTCTATGTAATGGTTCAGCTCGGGGTCCCACTGGGACGATTGCTGGATGGTCTGGCTAGGTGTACTGGATGAAACCGACAGATCCCGTATCCTCCCCTCCCCGACACCGATGCTCTTCGTCTTGATGGGGTCCGGTCGATGGGAGGGTCCAGAGGCCATATTTCGGGTTTTCAGCCCGACCAGGAAATTCTCATTAATGTTCGTGAATCCAACACCGGCGTCTCGGGTTACCTTGGCGACTGTCCCTGGTGTTTGTTTAAAGGCACTTCCAGGCAGATTTGTGGTTCCTACACCTATCGTGCGGGTCTCTGGGGTGCATTTGATGTCTTGAACCCGGTTGCCTACTGACACTGTTCTAGTAGCAGTCTGAGTGGTGTTGGTGTGCTTGTTTTGGGTACTTAGGACAGTATTAGTGCTGCAGTCTGTGTTGAAGGCATGTCTGGTGTTGGTAAAGCGAGACACTGAACTGGATACGGTGTTGGTACGTTGAGAAGCGGTCTGCGGTGATGCCATGATCCCCAGATCCACTCCTTTGACTTGATCTGTGGCGATACCTTGAGAAACCACTTCCTTAGCCTCGTAGATGATCACATCAACAGAACAGTCCCCACAACCCACCGAACGAGACTTAATCTTTCTCTTCTTAGGCCCCAGATTCTCCACTGGTACCTCTGTGTTGGTTTCTGCATCACAAAACTCTATCTCTATCCCGACTCCTTGTGTGTTCGTAGAGACTTGGATCCCCACGCCCTTCTCCATGGTCTCCACTCGCTCCCTGACCTCCCACTGGCTCATTGGTACATCTGGTCCTGTGCAAACATTCTTCAACTCAGGCCCGCAACACGATACTCCCACAGTCTTCACCTCTGTTGCCTCCCCCGTGCTGGCATCTCGGAGCTCAGTGTGATTGCCCACTCCCTGGCTTGTGGTGTGAGGCCTTGCCTCGGTGCCGGTGCTCACAGTGGACGGTCTAGCAGAGGAGGCTTTATCGGCTCGGTTCCGAGCTCCTGCAGCCTGAAGCTCCAGTTTCAGACGGCTCATCTCCGTCTGGAGAGCGGATTCTTTCAACTCTGCTTCTAAGTGACAAATTCTCTCCTTCAAGGCACCAATTATTAGTTGTTGGGCATCAATCTCTGCGTCCCGCTCTGTGTAAATTCCAAGATTAACTTCGGACACTTCTGTTGCGATGGACCTCGTCTCTACCTCATCGGTGAGCACATATTTGTTTTCTGTTGTGGGTTTAGATGAGGTCATATCTACATCTTTATCAACTGCGACTGACTTGATAGCCTTGTCATGCAGAAGGTTATGACCTTTTTCATGCCATGCGTGCAAATGTCTGCCCTTGATGGTTCTTTCCAATGCTTGCATCTCTTGAGTCAGCTGCCTGAACTCCCTGAGGTCGCCCTCAAGTCCTTCCCCCATATTCACCTTGTTCTCAATGTCAGATGTCTCCATGCTACATGCTCTCTTCCAGATCACATCGTTCACGTCCTCGTTGTCACTCTGGTTCTTGAGCTGAGATACCAGTTGCCTCTTTTCCTCCTGAAGGACTGAGATTTTAACCTGGAGGATAGGGATGATGGTCACCTGCTCCTCCAGCTCCTTCAGCCTCTGCAGGGCGACCACCATTTGGTCACGGACATGCTGCAGGTGCGTGGGGCCGAGACTCGCAACCGAGGCGCTTCTTCCAGGGCTCTGTGGGCACAGCCGAAGGCATCCTGTGCTGCCTCTACTGCCCAGGGACGAATTCAGGTGGATATCACCTCCTGAACCAGTAGGCTTGTTCCCATTGTTGTTGTGATTATATGCACCCAGGCCAGTGAAGGGGGAGAGGGAGCCATGGGAGCCTACCCCTCCAAAGCTGGCCAGTCGGCGACGGGGATGGGGCTGAGGTGGAGTCTGGCTCTTCACCTCCTCCTCCAAGTGTTTGAGGGTTTCCATTAAGGTCTTTTCCACCACGGGGCTTTGTCTTTGTAAAGGAAGAGATCTCGCAGCAGGCTGAGGCTTCGACTCATTGAGTATCTGAGGGGTTGCCGGTCCTTCAATCCTGGAGGGTTTGTTATCCAACGAGGAACTGTGCGGCGGAGGAAGAGGAGGTCGACCTCTGGTTGCAGAAGACATGCCCAGCAGTCTTGTATCATCACTGCTTGGTGATGACAAGGATTCTGCAGAGTACCACTGGCTGGATGAAACGCCACTCTGTGTTTTTTCCACATTGTTGACGGCCACCCTGGGCCTCCTCTTAAGGCTTAGCCGCTTAATGGTGGCGCCGTTTTGGAAATTGTCCACACACTCGAGGTAGTCCGCGTCCGACTGGTAGTCAATCCCCAGGTAGTTAGAAACACGCTCTTCAGGGCTTTGACCTGTTAGACCAACAGTGGAATAGTTTATTACTCTTGCTTGAGTAAAACTAAATGTCCCTAATTGCATGTGATATCAAATTACTGCATGGTGAGTAAAACGAACTATAAAACTAGACATTAAATGTACAACAGAAACATAGATATTGACATTGCTTTAGCTCTTCATTAGGAAAAAATATCACAAGCAAAATCCACAATATGCTGCCTTATTTTCTTTCCTTACCTCAGTATTACACGCTCGCCAGCGACCGTTTCAATTCGACTCTAGAGCCTTCCTTCTGTCACCTCGAAATGTTTTTGACTTTAAACTCTCTGAGACTGTCCCACAAGAAGAGGAGGGACAGAGGAGGATTTACCAATTGTGTGGAGCAGACACTCTGTTTTTCAGTAGTCACTTCTCTCCAAATGGTATGTCTCTCTACATAGACTGAACCAACTCTATAATTACAATGAAACTCTCCCTCAAAATGCCTCACCATACTCTTGGCAGGTTTCCTCAACCACAGACATCTTCCCGAGTATTTCGGCCAGTGAGTGAAACACACAAAAAGTAACAGAAATATCTTTTCATTTATCAAATACTTGACACATCAAATAATTGGTTTTACTTTCTAGTTGAGAAGTTGATGGAGATATTCCAGTATTTGTTATTTAAATGCGATTATAACCTCTATAAACAAAAGGCTAGACATATTTTGTGCATGACACACAAGTTATGAAATCCACATCAAGAAAAAAAACATTAAAGCTATTTGGAAAGTAATAGTAATAGTTACCTGACACATTTCTCAAGATGTAACTGCCTTGAGCCATGAATATGATTCACAAAACATCAATAATGGAGCGATCCTTTATATCCAGTTGGAACTTTGAATAAGTCTGTAAATAAAAGAGAAATATAGCAAGTTAACCATACTTCCCTTCTTCATAATTAGCTTTTACTGTCCTACTGCAGCTCTCGTTCAATCTCTCTCTCTCTCTGTGTCTCTCTCTCTCCTAGCCCAGGTCCAGCAGTCAATACCAGCTTACCTTACAATGCTTACATACAGGAAATGCAATACCAGGCCATGACATATTATAGTTAATTCTGCAAAAAAGTACAGCGTGCAAAAGGCTAAGCCTCAGTGCACAACAGTGACTCACCACATTACAATGCCGTATCACTTTCTCATCAGTAAGCACCATGGAGGTTTTAAGGAGAGCAAAGAATGCACATCATACTGTAGGATTTAGTTCTGTCAGCGGCTTTCGTATTTTTCTCCCTTCACAGAGTTACACCGGTTGCATTTGGAAGTGAATAGTCTGGTACTGTTTTAGGTATAAAATAAGATTATGTAAGGAGAAAGCAAAAGAACATGTAATATGCACACAAGGAAAGTATAAGAAACAAATATGGTAATAACGCCAGAATGTCTCAGAATATAAATAATTAAATGCCTCCCTAATACTCACTTTTACAAGATGGCCTACACTTAACAATGTTTTATGGTGCTTTATTTTAACTTCTCTTGTCATAACAAATTTAAATTGTGCTTGTTTTAGCATTTCTATATGCACGTCTATATATTTTGCACTTTTATCTGTTTTAAAATCAAGACATTTGTTCTTTTATTGGCACTTTATCTGCTTTATATGAGATCACTTCTCATATTTGCATCTTATTTTCTTTTTACATATGAAGTTATTTCCTGTATTTAAATTTCACCTGCTTTATATGAGCTTAAATCTCTTATCCATATCTTACTTACCTATATGAACTATTTATTTTATTCTGCCCTTTTTTTAAGAAGGGCTTACATGGGTTTCTGATTTTTAATTTTTATTCTGTAAATATTTAATTTATTTATATTATTAAATTAATTATTTAATTGCAGAATCATGTAAACATACACTGCTGTCAACATCAATATGGGTTTCCTTCCAGTTGTTACACCCAGATGTTACCATCAGTCTCCTTCACTGTACTAAATTGAACTTGGATCACTAACATACGCAACATTTAACATGTGTCAGTAGATATTTGGTGAATGTATATATAATAAAATCTCACTCCACATCACAATGAGGCTGCCTTCAGACTGACATTTCCATCTGAAGCCCGAGTGAACACATAACATCGAGCCTCAGGCAATAAAGTCAGCCACAGTGACCGAAAGTACTATTTCTGCTGCTCTCAGATGAATGTTAGTGAGTGATTGTAGGGACGCAGAGGCAAGTCTGCAGTTAAAGAGACAGAAGAAAGGCTTCAAAAACAGAATCAGGAACAAGCATGAATGAGTTCAAGAGATAAGGAAAGAAAGAAGTAAATGTATGTATGCTCTATGCCTTTTTCAATTTATCCACATCCTCATTCAATCACTCATTCACCAACGGACACACAGTCTGACCATACAGTCTGACGCCTACGGGGGTTACTGGGATGTCTCTCTCTCTCAGGCATTCAGCGTTATTTGTTTTATATCTCGCTGTTATTTATTTTTTTTCCCACCAAAATGGGTTGCATAAGTGACCATCACTATTTGTGTCATTCAAGGTCACTGTGGTTTTTGTAGTTAAACTTATGGAGACCTTTTTTTGTGTGTGAGGTTTCAAACATCTTGGTATGTTGTGGTTATATATTGTATGTATATTTGTACACATTTCTTATGTCTCTAATTTATTATTCAATTTTTGTATTATTTATATACTCTACATATAATGTGTTATATATTGTAGCATTATGTACATTATTTACATGTTATATACTCCTTTAATTATATTTTCTTACATTTCTTTATGCTTTTATATAAGAGCAACTGTAACGTCCCAATTTCCCCCCGGAGATCAATAAAGTGTTTCTGATTCTGATTGTATCTTAAAGTCAAATAGTCTACAAGAGGTTTAAGCAAACAGGTACATTTTTTTCAGACTTTCCTCTGAAAAAAATCTTTGCTTTTTTTTCTTGTGA
>CAKAOH010037643.1:0-138990 GCA_916701665.1 Sebastiscus tertius | reverse complement strand
TATATATATATATATATATATACACCGATCAGCCATAACATTAGGACAGCATGGGCACCCTGACCGGTCTGCGGCTACACAGCCCCATACGCAACAAACTGCGATGCACTGTGTTCTGACACCTTTCTATCGGAACCAGCATTAACTTTTTCAGCAATTTGAGCTACAGTAGCTCTTCTATTGGATCGGACAACACGGGCCAGCCTTCGCTCCCCACGTGCATCAATGAGCCTTGGGTCTGACCCTGTCACAGGTTCACCAGTTTTCCTTCCTTGTACCACTTTTGGTAGGTCATGACCACTGCAGACCGGGAACATCCCACAAGAGCTGCAGTTTTGGAGATGCTCAGACCCAGTCGTCTAGCCATCACAATTTGGCCCTTGTCAAAGTCGCTCACATCCTTACGCTTGCCCATTTTTTCTGCTTCCAACACAAAGTTCAAAGTTCAAAATGTTCACTTGCTGTCTAATATATTCCACCTACTGCCAGGTGCCATTGTAATGAGATAACCAATGTTATTCACTTCACCTGTCAGTGGTCTTAATGTTATGGCTGATCAGTGTACATATATATATTTAAAATAAACATTGCAGAATGACTTTAAGGTGACAATATTAGATTTTTTTCTTGCAACTGCACTTATGGTTTGATGTTTTGTTTTGTTTTAGATGGAGATTCAACGTATGAAGAAGCACATGTCTAAATGAGTGGAGTGGAGAACTTCATCATCATCAAAGACACGTTTGAAAGGTCCTATTGTACACTTATCTGATAAATGATATTTTTCTAAGTTTAAAAAAACATCCTTGCTTCTTTTTGATGAATAAGTATCATTTTTTAGAAAAAACATTTATCTTGGGTAGTAATTTTCTTAACTTTTTTGTTGGACTGGCGAATGGGCCGGCCAAAAGAACTGAATGTTTTTACTGAGTCATTACTGAAAGTGCAGAGATGAGGCACAGTGGGAGCAGACATGAGATGAGAGGAGTATCTGTTGACCGTTCTCTCTGGAAATGAGCAGTGCACCAGACCCTGTTTTACATTCAATTTGTTTTATATATTTCTGTAAATGGACTCTTAATGACCATGGACTAATTAGTCTTGAGGTTTCCATGAAGAGAAAATGTGTTTTCTGTTTCCTAAGACTGTTGGCCTGAATATGTAGTAGAGATCATCACTGTTGAACTGGTTTGCAATCATATGTCCTTTATCCAGCCGTGTAGAAAACATTTGACAGTTATCAGGCAGAGTGGAGGACATGAAATGAGAGCCAGCAGTTAATCAGCTCATCATTAGTTTATAATAATGTGATGTGGAGGCACAAACATGAAGATTCTGTCACATTTTAGGTGCATATAGTTTTAAAAAAATGTAAGTTTGCCTTTTGATCGTACCAAAAATTGACTGACCAAGCTGTCAGTGAATTTATTGGTTGTTGATGTGTAAGACTGTGAATTCATTAAAGATGTTGCCCATTATTGATGACTTTTATTAAAAATTAAGGATGCATCCATATACACAAATAAATATATAGTTACTAGTAATGTCATATATTCAAAAAAATTCATGTTTGATTGACAAATACATGCCGATACTAACCGAAAGGACCAACCAGAGGGTGATGACCAAGTTGAGGTACAAAGAGAGAGAGAGCAGCTTCCCACTGGGGTGCACAATTCAACCTAACCCTTGTCCTGTGTACCATGCTCTGAGCATTACAAGTGTGACAATACTGGAAGAGATTTTTGGGATTACAAAATTGCCACAACAATTTTCTAAATTGTAAGTGAGTCCAGCACTTTTTATGGAGAGAAAGTCAGGGGTCAATGGTTTCGTTTAATGACAATAATTGTTAATACTTTTAGTCTAAAATGAGAAACATTTGATTCTACAAAATAATAATTTTAGTCTGGAATGTGTTTGACTGATCATCATCAGTTCATTTGTCTCTCTCAGTCTTACTAAATTGCGACCCAAGCAATTAGTGACATTACTGGTGTGATTTACAGAAAAATAATGTCCACTCGTCTTTTGAAACCTGCCTCGATTTTGTTGTTGCTGTCACAAAGTCCATTACTGAGATAACTTCATCATAAGTCGTTATGAGATGAATTTTCAACTACATGAAGGAAAAGTCCAATTCACAAGTGAAAGGCAAATAAATTCCCATTTTGAGCAAATTGTTTCTTTAAAAATACATATATTTTCTCTTAAAAACACATTTACATAATATAGTATATCATTTTCAGATCACAGATGAACACATCGCAGCCAGTTTAGTACTTATGTTGTTATTGCAGTCCTTATTGTTTCCTTGTACAATCCTGGAGGGACTGAAGAGTTGGCTGCATCGCTTCCAGTATGATGTTATGATATGTTTGAAATTTTTGACACAATGTCCAATTTTAGTCTCAGAAGTTGGATTCTTCACAGGGAATTGGCCTGAAGGTGACCTCTTTGTTCTCCTCCAGGAGGATGTCGTATCGACAGAGAGGCCTGTGAAGGACAAAGACAATATTACTGGAGTGAAAACAGATCAAATTATATATAATATATACAGTATATATAATATAGAAATAGATCAAATTTCTAAAGATAACACACATTTTTAAAAACCAGTACATGTTGCTTACCTCTCCTTGTGTTCCAGATGTGTGAGGCGGATTCGGAGAACCCGGAGCTTATATTTGGGCTTGAATACATTCCCAGTGGAGAATTTGAGAGACACCTTTCTCACTGACTGAAGGTCTTTGTCAAACTGGGCTAACAACCTGGTCTCTGTGTACTTCTTGAACATTGCTGCTTTACTGATATAAAAAAAAAAAAAACATTACTGAGAGAAAGCAGTAAGAGAAGGACAAAGAGAAGTCATGGTACAGAACGTATGATAAATAAAATCAAGACTTACTGGTCGATGGTTGCCACTGCTTCTTTACCGTTACCGTGGAGTTTAATGGTGATGTATCCCCAGCGTACATCCGCGTTCCATATCATCACTTCCACCCTGTAGTTTGTCCCTGAGAGATTCAAATTCTTATTCAAAAAATAATATGTCCATCATTTTTAATTTAAATGATACTTCTTCTTAAGACTTTTTTGGCTCAAATCATCCTCATTAATCAAATACTGTCAGATGAAATTGGTATTTATTTTGGACTTCTATCTTATTTTATACTCCTCATTCACGTGTAACTAAAGATGGTTGCAGTTTTTAATGCCATTAAAGTGAGACAAATCTAAACACTCTCCACTGTTAACCCAAATGATAGCAAGGTGGTAATGTCTTTACAGCGTGAAGGAGAGATGGATGACTGTGAAAATTAAAGGATAGATTCACAATTTTTCAAGTCTATCGTAAAACAACAGTCAGATTCCCATATGAACATTAGAACAGTCGGTTGGTGTTATCCTTTATCCTCCATGAAGAAATCCCTCTCTAATGATCTTCCAAAGTTCATTTGAAGCTAATTTGAGGCTTCAGCAGTCTGAGAAAGACAAATCAATCTTCCAAATTTACAGTGTTTATGATACTATCCCTTCAATGCACCTCAGCACATAAATGCTGTCCTGCTTGATTTGATTAACTCAGATTGCTGAAGCCTTATATTAGCTTCAGATAAACTTTGATGTTAGGAAGGGATCTCAGACAGAGAACATATTTATCTTAGTTTGCCTTGTGATGCATTTTATTTTCTGTTCTCTATAAATCTGGGTCTGTTTTTAGAGAAGTCTTAAACACTTGCAACTTTAACCATTTCAGGGACTAGATGCTCACTTTCATTTTCTTTTCTTTTTTTTTTGCATCATTTCACAAAAGTATTATATGCATTTTAATGTGAATTTATTAAACATTCCTAATACATGTGGATATACCACATTAAAATTAAGTTGTGTGTTTGAAATTCTAAAACACACTTTTTGCAAATAATTTATCTACATTAGACACATCATTCAAAACCAGAAGCCTGTGTGTTGTTTGCTAAACACTGCCACTGAAATACCACACTCAATTATCAATCACCTGCACCCAGAATGCACCTGTGAAAACACCTGTAACCAATTAGTGTGCTCTTTGGAGTGCACAACAAAGGCCAATTTTGGAAAGAGTTAGAGGACTGCAATTGCAATATACTGTCTTTTGTTTTCAATGCAATACAGTAAGTAAGTTCATGTCATCTCCAGTTAAAGTAATTGTGTCTGATACTGTTATGAGTATATGAGTATTGAGATGTTTGTTTCCTCATTGCATTTGTGTTCATAGTCTATATTTACAGCTTGCTACTCATGAAAATGCCAAAGACTCGAAAGGGTTATTTATTTGGTGTTTGTGTGAACATTTGTGACGCAAAAATACCATTTTTAGAAGAGTTTATTTAGTTTTGAATTAAATGTTTACTAAGAGATGTAAAATATTTTGTGTACATGTTTTTGGTTTTTGTGTGTTTTGAGTTTTGACAACGAGGGCACTAGTTTCAGAAATTGTGTTTAAGCAACTGCAAAAAACTATAAGATTATGATTGGTATTTTTAGTGTTGTGTTACTTACTGCAGAACGGAGTGTCTGTATTTGTGGTGAAATAAGTTTTAGTTTGGCCGAGCCTCAGCAGGACATCTCTCCACTTTGTGACACCATAACCTGGATTTGAGTGAAACACCTGCGTCAGCTTACATCCATTTTACTTAAAAACATTTAGTCCATACGAATCTATGATACTTCAAGATTTACCAACCAAAGTCAGGACATCCAGCAGCACCAAAGCGATCACAGTTCAAGCAGTTCCCATCCAGAAAGTCCTTGTAGGAAGAGCAGGGGTAGGCGATACTGGCACACGTCACATCCAAAGAGTCGAGGTACAGCAACACTGATCTCTGGTGGTCACATTTAAAATAGGATCCGCCTGCACAAGTCATAAATGTTACCATATAGCAGTGTTCCATTTCTTAAAATACAAATCATCACGTCTAACTATTCATCCACCATTAAAGACCTCACCAGAGAAGATGGTCTTTGGGCAGCCGGGCTGGTCTGTTCCACCATTAGCATAGAAGTCAATGTGACCCAGAGGTTCCCTGAAGCCCAGAGCTGTGAATGACATGACAATAATAATAATAACTTATAAAACATATTTAAAACAATTACCAATGACTGAGTGAATACATAATACAACATTTCAGTTTAACTGACCATCTATGTCTGTGTGCAGGACATCTACAAACTGGGCGTCTGTGGGGTCCAGTCGGTCCTCTGGAGGAGTGCCGGTGAACTGAGGCCCAGCTGGATCCAGAGCTGCAAACATCACATCAGCAGGTCTCAGTAAAGTTTATTCTCAAACCCAACATTAGCTAGAAACGGCATGCTTGGGCAGATTTTCACCTAATTAAAATTATTTAGGTATCACCTAGTTTAAGACTCTTTCTATGGCTTCTCCTTTTCTAAATGATCACAGCTGCTTTGGACCGTGTGTTGATTACTGTCGAACAAACATTGGACCCATCTGACCCAACCTGTATTGCTCTTTTCCAAACATCTTTCATTGTTTTTCTCACACAGAAGTATTTTGATGCCATCATGTCTGGTTTATGTTTTATATGACTGAACTCCAGACGTCTAGACCTGCTTTTCTTTTCTTTACTTTTTGGTATTTTTATACCTGATACTCCTTTGCAGCAGTGCTGACCTGCATATCTGTGGTCTCACTGACACTGAGGATAATCTCTCCACGGGGATTTCAGGTGGAATCATTGAAAACTCAACCTTCATATTCTCTGCAACATCTGATAGACTCTGTCAGCAAGGACTTTGACACTCTGTTACTTGTTATGTTAGCAATCTAGGAATTAAAGCTCGGGCTTGCGCTTGTGCTCGCTCTACATAGACATGAACGGGCATCATCAGCTAAAACCACAATATCACTATATTTCACCTGCTTGGCAGTAATGTTAGCTGACCAGACGAAGGTCTCTCCATGAATCACTGCTGATCCTAGTGTTGGCTCTTCCTGCCTCTGTCTCCTGACCGCGGCCGGAGGGAACAGGGGAGACACCGGAGTTTTGGTCGGAGACGATAACGTTCCTCGCTGCGGAACCCTGTCACTTCACCCTGTCACTACACGGAAAACCTCTGTTGGTCTGGAGGAGCTGCAGCATCTATTTCTGCACAAGCGTCCACTGTGCATTCACTAGATATTTTCAGAGCTACTAACTCTTCTGCAGTGGAGTGGCCGCGCATGCACGTGAGCGTGGAGTGAAAGAGTGAGAACGAGCGCGGTGTGTGTGAGTGAAGGCAAGCAGGCAGAGGAGCAGAGTACAGCAGAGACTCCGGCCCTGGATAACAAAGCTACGGTCTCCCCCGCGTCCTCCGACCGCGGCCAACACTGTTTTGCAAGACGGGCTTCACTAGATAGAACTCTGAGATTTTGGTGCTTCCGTGTAGTTTTTGTTGGAGTCTTGTCTGAACAGCATAGCCACATGTGAGCGCACATGGGACACCAACCCGGATTGATTTATACGTGTAAGAAGTTACAAACAGTCCCTTTTTAAAAAAAGCGAGCTGGAGCCTTGCCGTGTCTGAGCAGCTGTCAATCACTCTCAAACTCCGATGAATAGTTCAATCTAGGCAGCGTTGATGAAATATGAATCAATATTCTGTTACTGTAATACCTATTTTTCTTCTCAAATGTTTTCAGAAACATCTTGCAGTGTACTGTTTAGCTGTAAAATGAGATAGTTTTCTCCGACTGGTGGGCGGTGCTTGACAGACGCCTACAGTAACAGAATATTGATTCATATTTGATCAGCGCTGCCTAGTTTGACCGTTTGATCGGAGTTCGCGAGTGATTGACAGCTGCTCAGAGACAGCAGGCTCCAGCTCGGCTCTGATTGGTTGTTCCCGTCCGGTCTGGGATATCTTGCAGATGCCGTTAGGAGCACCGGAGGACACAGACGCACATGATGTTTTTCAGATTACCTGTCTCATGCACTACTGTCAGGATATAGTGACATTAAAAAAAGAAAAAAATAATAAATAACTTTTTTAATCATGCAGTATTTGCTACAATTCTACCCACTGCTCCTATAGTGTTTTAAACTTGTTTTTAAACTAGTTTGAATGATTATTATTGTGCTGTTTGACAATGAACTATGGCACTTTCCACACCCAGAGCACACGACATCTCTCTCCTACTGTATATCTGAGAGGTTTGAATTTTAGGCCTGAGAGAGAAATCTGAATTTGAATGTGCACGTTCTTACCTGTAATTCTTCCAATTGACCTATTCAGGTTAGCACCTACGAATCCTGATATATGAGCCCCAAGACTGACTCCGATCATGTGGATGGAGCTCAGAGAGTGACCGTGTTCCTGAAAAGATCAATAGTCTGGTTACACACAACACAGTCTATTCTATGTGGACACAGCAGAGATGGTCACAGAGAATGTCAGATACCTGCATCATCTTAAGGAAAGCAGTGAGGTTGTCGGCCGCCTTATGCGTGTTCTCCACCGCCTTGAAATAGTTCACATTAGCAGCTCCGTGGTTCCAATCCACCACTATGACATTAATGTCCTCCCTGGCCAGCAGCTTCTCTGTGATAGTAAGCAGCCACACCGGTGGAGACCCCGTAGGCCGGTACCCATGAATGATGAAGGTGGTCGGTCTGGATGAGTTGAACTGAGGATAGGCGGACAGGTTGGTGTGGGACACAAGCGTGCCGCAGGTGTCATTATCCCTAGTGTACAGGAGCAACCTAACTTTGAGGCTGGTTCCAATGATGGCGTGAGCGAGATCTAGATCTGTAAACTCTTCACATCTCTCAGCTGGAAGTGAAGGCGAGAAAAAGAGAAGGAGTAGGGGAGAATGAGAAAAAATAAATGAGATATTGATCAGCCCTTGTGATCTTAACAAGCATTTCTCAAGAAACCTTTATATATTTAGTGACTTATCATCCAAAGTTGCTTCCATCATCAGTGACATAGTCCCATATATGACTCACAGCTTCGCCCACCAGATAAACACGTCATGAACGAGTTGGACTGGGAAAGCAAAATATTTAGCAACCACGTAGGAGATTTAGAAGTGGAACTGGCATACACTTTGTCAGGGTGTCACCTAAAATATATGCAAAAGGAAGACAATTTACATCAACTAGATGACTGACACATAGCCTATAGAGCCTTATTGGTGCAGTGATCGTTGATGAGGTGGGTGTACTACTAGGTAGATGGGTAGTAGTTTACCGAGGAAGAAGTGGGTATAATCTCCTATATATTCCAATGGCTTTTTGGCTTATAAGTGGGAATACTGTAAACCACCAGAAAAAGAGTATACCTGCGTATACCCTCCACAACACCACTGAGCCTTAGAATAGCAGAGGAAGTGATTATGACAAACCGTTACAACCAATCACATGTCTGGAGGTGTTGAGAAGATGTGGCTTTGTGCAAATTATGACAATAAAACAGTTTTACAACAACCCAAAAATTAGGGAAAAGTGAGACAGACTATGGTGTGTGTTGCTTCGTTCAGTAGCATTAAACAATCTGATAATTTACCTACCAAACTACTTGATTAATTGAGCAAAACAACCAATAATAATTAAGACATTCAGAAATCGACACTCGTCTCTGTTTCTGCTAAGAGTCTGCTGAGCAAATGAAGTGTGTTTACAAGACTTTTTCTTGCCATCTACCTGACGTTGTGCCAACATTTGATCACTGACATAATTTGTATTTCCTAATTTAAAATAGCACTCAAATGAACAAGTATTAAGTTCTACTGAGATGGAAGATTCGTTTTGTGTTTGAGAAATGAACATCAGCTGTTCTCAGTAACTGTTACACAATAGATGTGGCTTTCCATATTCGTAAATCCCCGTTGCCTGGCTGCATGTATATCAGCTGAGATTACCGCTGATATACATGTATAGGTCCATACAGTGCCATTGGTTTTTGTAAACCACAGTGAATTTGCACAAATGTGTTGGTTTTCCCAAGAAATTTCAGTTCCTCAAATGTTGCTTGAAAGCCCCTTTTCCCAGGAGTACAGCTGCTTTACACTTACCGAGAGAAGCGCCTGTTCAAGATTCAAGATGTTTATTGTCACGCCGGTTGTACAGGTACAAACGTGTGAAATACTTTTTGCCGGGAAGCTCCATTAAAATAATAAATTATATTACATTTACATTATAATTACATTTACATTACAATTATAAAAGGAAATACTTTATACAAGGGCATATTAACAACATATACAGGCATATTAAGAACATATGTATTAAGAATATATACAGTATATACAGTATAGGATATATTTTTGTGAAGAATGTGTCAATTGAATTATAGATTTAAAAGTCTGTGTGTGTTTGTGTGTATGTAGATACATTTACATGTCAGTGTTTTGCGTTGAGCTTTACCTTTGCATATTTGAACAGTTATCGGCAGGAGCAGTGTCAGGTATCGCCACAGGAACATGCTTTACACCAGCATGGGCAAACAATCTGTAGACAGATATATCAGAGTCAGACCATGACATAAAAACACACCAGTCAGACATCATTTGGCCCTTTAACAGCAAATCCCATGTTCACAAACACAACAGGCACAGCAACACAAGGAGAACACTGTCCATACATTTAAGGTGTTTCTCTGACACTTTCTATTTTACCCCCCAGGCTGAAGTTTTATATTTTCAGCCATTTTTTTTGCTCTGTATGCAAATCCCACAGGACCGAAGCAAAGAAAAGAGGTCAGTCGCTTATCTGCTTACCTTCTAGTGGCATGAATGAGTGGGAAAAATAACATGCAGGCTGAAAATAATTTTTTCTAGCCCCACCCACTATGATTAATCTCAACCAATGACATTGTGATTGCAAGCAAAACAGAAATCTGGTCTGTCTTCGACTTGTGCTACAGTAGATAGACGCCTCATGTTTACTGAGTGTTCATTGTCTTCCTCAGATTTAACTTAACAAAGCTGACAAGAATGAGAACACGTGAGTCTTATCAGAGTCTTACCTTTGCCGTGTAGGATGATATTTCCTGGTCCGATGTGTCAAAGGTCCAGAACATTACAGGCCATGCTCTGTTTGTGCCTCTACATATTTGGGCAGTTGTTCACTTCAGGAAGGGAGAGGAGGAACAGCAGAGCAATACTCCCGCCCTGCATGCTCTCACAAAGATAACCACACCCCTTGTTGCCACAGGTCATTGTGTTCACAGGTGAAACATTCCTGTGAAGTCACTCTTGGTTCCTGTGAACTCAAACCGGTTATGAGACCGCTTCTCGCGTCTCTGTTGAACTTGATTTGAATCTGTAAAAACAAGCCAGTCTCTGTTTAATGTGCCCTTTGTCATTCATGTGAAAGAAGAAATTACAGTGAAAGTGAAACATGTTGTGGGTATTTCCAAGAGTATGTCACTGCTGCCGAAAGGAATATTTCACCCCAAAATTAACATTCAGGCAGTAAAATCTCCTCTGATATTTGGAAGAAGTTGCACAACAATTCCTACTCCATAATTTATACTCAACATTTACACACATTACACTGAGCATTTCAGAGCTTTGGGAGATGTTGTAATGACATTTCCTTACCTGTTTCCCTTACCAAAATGAAGTTTATTCAAGTGTACTATTAGTATACTTCTTTTGAATTTAAAATAAGAGAGTATAGTTTCAGTTCACTTTTTATGTACTTATCAGAGATATACTTAGCAAAGTATACTTAAGTATACGTGTACTGACAAGTATACAGAAAAGTCTATGTATACTTGGCTTATGCTGACAAGTATACAGAAAGGTCTAAGTATACTTGGCTTATACTGACAAGTATAAAGAAAAGTCTAAGTATACTTGGCTTATACTGACAAGTATACAGAAAAGTCTAAGCATATTTGGCTTATAGGCCTACATGTACTTAATCTTTTGATTGAGATATACTTGAGAAAAGTATAATTAAGTATTCTTGCCTCATAGGCCTACAGAAAGGTATACTTCTCTTGTATTCTGAAAAGTTTAAGTGTACTTGGCTTATACTGACATGTCTACAGAAAAGTGTAACTATACTTGGCTTATACTGACAAGTATACAGAAAAGTCTAATGGTATTCATGACCTTTCTGAAATTTCTGAGTTCACGAATTGTGACGTGTTTTTTCAAGTTGACAGAAATGGCGGAAGTTATGGAAGTTATTTTTTTGGTGCATAATAAGTTAATATATTGTAATTTTAGCTGTATATTGTTCTTCTTCGTAATTTTATAATATGTCTGAGGAAAATGTTGATATTCCCAAAGGCCTCATCTTTGTCCTCTGTCATTATACCTTTGCATTTACTGCATTATATTACCCACTTGCTAGCTTGCTAAATTGTCAGCCTCTGTGGCTTCTAGACGCCAACAGTAACATTAATATTGCCGTTGCTTAGCAGCAGTGTTCTCACGACTTAACCACTTGAATGCCAAGCATGTTGTGTACACGACTTCCCATGTTGTAAACATGACACAACAAACAGACTTATACTGTCTGAGTATATGTGCAAACAAATTAACAGGAAAAAGTGGGTGTTAATGGTGGTCACATGGTCCTTCGTTTTAGTTGCTATGGATGTTGACAAAATTTTTATTTTAGGGTGAATCCTTCCTTTACTTTTCTCTCTGTGACTACCAACTGTCTCCGACTTGAGAGACGTTTGAGTGGGGAGAAATGGGGAGGGTTATGTATTTTTCTTGCTGAAGTGTAGTAAGTAACTTTTCCTTATACCAGATATTATTTTAGCTGTACCATGTGTGATTTATTGTATACCGAATGCTAATAGTTACATAAAAAGGTATCTTTTATGCTATTTGGCCTTATGCAGAAGACAACAGTCTTTGTACTGGAGATTTATTTTTCACATAAAAATCATCTGCCGGTTCACTCATTTGGTTACTGTGATATTATTCAAAATTAGAGTCGTTGTAGTTTCACCATTTTGTTATGTTGGCCATAAATATATAATTGGGGGGAGGCATTGCAGTTTAGTTTTTTTATGTCTAGGGGAGTGTCTAAGAGAAATGTTGATTATGCTGGGGAAGTCCATGCCATGCGCAATGAACAATCCATTAGATTTTGGTGGCGATTCAGATCATGATCCGGCTTCGGGAATGTTTTTTCATAACTCCGCTCAGCCTGTGCATTAACACCACAGGCCACCACAGGGGGGCAGCGACGTACACAAAACCTTCCTTGGCGGAGGTCTGTGCTCTCCGAGTGCACCTCTAGTTTATATATAAAATGAAAGATTCAACCTCACTCTCCACCCCAATAACTCTCTAACATGTTCACAATTACAGCAGGTGTGGTGTTTGTTCAGCATGTTGTCATGGTAACATTGGCACTAAAACACTAAACACTAAAATTAAAGTACAGCTGAGGCTGATGGGTATGTCATTGGCAGGTATTTGCTGCATGATGGTGGTAGACGAAACGTTAAGGGCTCACCAAAGTTATTATAATATATCCTGAGGGGGACATGAATGTAATTAAGCCACAAATGTCAGGTGGCGCCAAAGGAAAAGTCAGTTATCTTCATCTTCTGGGGATCATGAATGTCTATAAAATGTCAGATATTTCAGTCTGAACTCAAGTGGTGAACCAACTGACCTAAAAGATGTACCCAAACTGTATTCACAACAGAAATTACACAATATCCATCTGTGTGTATTCATGGGCAACTTGTGACAGCTTGGTGAAATGTTGGAACACATTGTCCCTCTGTGTTTGGTTCCAAAGGCTGCCAGTGTAAAAGCTCTGGGCACATACTCACCTCTGTAGTCGGTCTTATCTATCTTCCCTCTGCACGAAATGTTACACTATGAGTAGCTTCTATTCTCAACGTGTCACAGCCTGGAAGGAAATGTTTCAAAACAGGAGCAACCTTCACATTCCCTTCTAGCTGGACTGTTTCATATAGTTTATGGAGTTATAGTGTAAAATTGCATATAAACCATCCTTTTGCTAGAAGCTTCCGTGTTACCACATGAAGAAAGAGAAAGTCCTCACAAGCTCACTATTGATAATAAGTGCAATCCACATTTCTGAATCCCTGTACCAGAGTGGATGAACTTTGCTCACTGCATTTTCCCGTCATCAGGGTCAGGCAGGCCGATGGGATGTACACTTAACAACTCACACACAGGCTTAGAAATCCCCTGAGCTGAGAGGAGCAGCAGGTGGGTGTAGTGGCGTTGCTAGAAGACATTAAGGAAGCAGAACATCCGGGATGGCTGGAAGGAGACGAGGCCGAGGCAGCAACGCTCAGCAACAACAGGCCCCACAAAACCAGAGAGGAGGCCCTCGCAGGGTGAGTCCTGTTCTGTCAATATGAAATGTGGCCACTGTGTTTATTCTTATATGTCAAATAATAATCATATAAGAACTTAAAGGAGATTTTGGTTGTCTTAAATGTTTTTTTTTGGACATTACTTCGTGAAGACAAAGGAAATAATTACATAGGTACAAGTGCATACATGTATCAGTCCGATTTGTATTGTGTTTTATGTGAACATTACAGAAGTAAACTATCCCTCTGTGGTTATTGGACCTGTGCCTGGGAGTGGAGAGTTAACTGATTAGCTGGGTGGGACGATATAGCCATGACTCATGTTTGTCCTCAATAGTACAGCAATACAGGATTGTTATCAAGTGATATTACGTAAGCTCTTGCATGGTATAAAAAATGGTAGATTAAGTCATTATTTGACTTAAAGTAATATATTATTGTGAGTCACATAGTATAGAATTTAAGTTGCACATTAATATCTAACAAAGCCTATGTAGCTCCGTTGTGGAACCCTGCATGTATGCTGACTTCATAATTGAAGGTGTAAAGTGGGAAATCATGGCTAACTATAAGAGAAAATATCTATAAGGGCTAAAATTATTAGCATTAGCAAGCTCTGATCATCTCAAAATTAAATTTATGCAGCTAAACCAAACAATCTTATCGTTTAACACAGGAAACACCAGGCATTTGAGCAGAATCAGAGTTCAAAGTATACCTTACAACACAGCAGATAAAACTGCGTATACTCTACACGCAACACAAAGTCCATGATGACGTATTGGAGACCCTCGTTACTTCAGAGTGCTGAGATTATTCACATCTGGCTTGAAGATATCATCAAAGCTTATCTGACTTTTAATTGATATCTTTTATTTATAGGGTGGACAACCTGCAAAGTTATAATACTTTACTAATATTGCATTGTTTGAATTAGCAATTCTGCAACAATGCTGTTGCTGTATACTGTTTTCCTTCACTGTTTTGTTTTGGAATGCTCGACTCCCAATAACACCCTTTTCCTCCCACACTCCAAATACATGCAGGTTACAGGTAAACTGGAAACTCTACAAAAGCCCTGAGGTGTAAATGCAAGTATGAATATGCATGTGTGTGTATAATGGCAGCTTGTTTAGTTTGTACTTTTCCTGTCACTTACGAGACCTTGAACAGGAGAAGTGGTTTAGAAGACGAAAAATACAACATTTTTTATCAAACTTAACATATTTTTTCCCTCTCTGCTCTCTCTCTGTATTCAGGCTTTGCGGGAGCCAGCTACTTTTGCCAAGTCTACAGGTTGTGAATCACAGATCCCACATGAAAAGTTGACCATTGCCCAAGCGAAGAGAGGCACGCCAGGTCTGTCTCACTTCTCTATAATTTTTGCTTCCATCGCAAATTAATGTCATGCAACTGAGGGTGTCCTCTTGCTACTGGCAGCGAGGAATAAGGGAAGACTAGTGGGAGTAACTGCAGATGCTTTAGTATGTTGGTATCAGCTGGTATCGGCTATAAAATGTGATTTAAGTAAGATTTGTAATGTCGTGTTGGTATTTAAAAACATGTTTTCATGTTTCTTATCTTGTAGCTCATCGTCCAGTGCGAGTCTACGCTGATGGGATCTTTGATCTTTTCCATTCGGGGCATGCTCGAGCTCTGATGCAGGCCAAAAATGTGTTCCCCAACACACACCTGATAGTAGGAGGTAAAGGGTGGATCTTAGACATTATGTAAATTAAATGGGCCTTTATTTGCTGAAAATGAATCCTAAGGCTCTTTGGGCTAAGTCTTCCAGATTAACCCTTACTTCCGGCTTAAACTAAGTCTAAGTCTCTGCCTGTGTGTCCCTAGTCTGCAGCGACGAACTCACCCACAAGTTTAAGGGCTACACGGTGATGACAGAGGATGAGCGCTACGACGCCCTGAGGCACTGCCGTTACGTTGACGAGGTGGTGCGGGATGCTCCCTGGACCCTTTCCACAGAGTTCCTCAAGAAGCACAAGGTCAAAGGTCACGCAGTCACTGGACACACAGCTTCTCACAATAAAGTGACGACAACAAAGATATCTGGTGTTCAATCAGTCTGAACGCTGTAATGTTGCACTCACAGATTGACTTTGTGGCCCATGATGATATTCCTTACACCTCTGCTGGGTCAGAGGATGTTTATAAACACATCAAGGAAGCAGGTGAAGATATGAATATTCATATAATAGATTTTAGTCCTGTCATTTCTCCTTACACTTGAATTAATTGCAGTCATTTATGTTTTAATGTTTAAAGGGATGTTCGTGGCCACTGAGAGGACAGAAGGCATCTCCACATCTGATCTGATCACTCGTATCGTCCGAGACTACGACATTTATGCTCGACGCAACCTGCAAAGAGGCTACACAGCCCGGGAACTGAATGTTGGATTCATTAATGTTAGTGAAATTATATTTGGATTGGATTAAAAAACAGAATATTGACGTGTTTGAAACAAATAATACAGAAAACAAACTCACAAATGTACAGATGGCCATTTACTTTGTCTTTTGCTGACAGGAGAAGAAATACCGTCTCCAGGAACAGGTGGACAAGATGAAAGAGACGGTCCGTACGGTGGAGGAAAAGTCCAAACACTTTGTCTACAGAGTAGAAGAGAAGAGCCAGGACCTCATCCACAAGTGGGAGGAGAAGTCACGAGAATTCATCGGCAACTTCTTGGAGCTCTTTGGACCTGATGGAGCCTGGGCACGTTCACTTTTACATTAATTCACATCAACATTACATTAAGTTTGTTGTTTATTGGCACATTTATACTATTTTGGTAGATAAATATATAGATAGTGATATAATTGTCTTAAAGGTCCAGCGTGGAGCATTTAGGGGGATATATTGGCAGACATGGAATAGAATATTAATAACTATGTTTTCTTTAGTGTATAATCACCTGAAAAATAAGAATTGTTGTGTGTTCATTACCTTAGAATGAGCTGTTTATATACGGAGCGGGTCCTCTTCACCTTAACCATCTTGTGAGAGTTTCACAATTTGCGTGTTACCTTCTAGACACGACCTCTTCACAGAGCCTGCCGCCATGTTTCTACAGTGGCCTAGAACGGACAAACAAACACTGGTTCTAGGTAGGGCCATTCAAGTTTTCAAGTCAGCCACCGTTGTTCTCCTACACGCTTGGTACACGGGGAGAAGTTTCAGTTGATTGCAATCTGCAACCTCACAGCAAGATGCTGCCAAATCCAACACACTGCACCTTTAAGTCTTATCGCCACCTTGTGATTACCAGGCAACCAGTGGTGACGCAGCAAGTCATTGCCCATGGCCAACAAATAGTCCTCTACATAACTCCCATAAAATCCAAATTATATTTTTATATAGGCAACATAAGCAATTACCTGGGGCACTATTGTGTGGAGCAACATGGGAAAGGGGTAAAAAATAGCTCAGAACTTCCCTCATAAACCTTTTATCACTCTCATAAATGAAATCTGAACCTTGGATCTTGCTTCATCATCATGACGTTTTCTTCAGTAATAAAAATGTGATAGTTGTCCCTACACCCATAGTGTCAGTGCAATCAGGAATTGCTAATATCTAAAGAATTTGCATATAGGGCACAAAACATAGCAGCAACACTGGCTAATACAGTGGAAATTAAGAATACAAATGAACCTATAATTCATGACTAAACACAATAAAATGTTGGGTCCCTTCAGTGGGCAATGATAAAAGGCACTTTGGGTAATGTGGGGAATAACTGAAGTATAAATAAATGTGAGTACAATAAATTACAAAAAACATTAGGAAAATATAATAAAACTGTCATCTGTCTCTATCCTTGTTTAGCATGCAATTCAGGAGCGAAGCGGCCGTATGATCCAGGCCCTGTCACCTTACTCCTCACCCCGTGGCTCCCCCAGCAGCAGTCCCACCAGAAGACGCTCTGTTTCTCCGGACTCCTCCCCGACCTCTGCCTTGGCCTCCCCCTCCTCTCTCTCCCCTCCTTCCTCCCCATCCGCGCCAAAGAGGGCCTCACGCTCCTCTGTCAAAGCTGCCTCCACATACAGAGAACATGAACAATGAACTCATCATGATTTACTAATTTTTTGTCAGTCTTCTTACTGGCTATTGGTCATTAATCTGGTACATAATATGTCTAAGGAGGCTATTAATTGAAATGAACAAATAAAGGAAGTACTTTATTACTGATTTATTGTGCAATATATAATGTACATAATGCTTCTTCACTGAAAAGAAAAGAAAAAGAACAGTTTGCTTGGATGTTTATCTTCTTTCATTTGTTACGCTTCTATATGTCTAATAGCTAAATACTCAAAGTGACTTTGGGTAATTGAGTAATGAGTTATATTCATTTCAGACTCATTTCAGAGTGATAATCAACCCAAATGTCTGTTATTTAAGGTCCTACATGGAAGCACACTTCCTGTAAGGTTCATGAATAATTATAAGATCATGTTATAGGTCTAAAAGAGACAGGCCAGTTGAACAATAGTTTACAAATAATATATCCCCAACGTTCTTCAGAACAAACGGCTAGATAAAGTCTGAATGATGATCCTTTTAAACGGTCAAAATGCTGCCTTAATGGTTCTTTAAAGTGGATATAAATGGATTTGTTTTTTATCAAATGACAATGTGAAAACACTATGATAAGGGTCACTTGTAGTGATGAACCAATAACAGAGAATTATCAGCTGAATCCACAGCTCCCCTCAGCTTTATGGAGCTTTATAGCAAGTTTTAGCGCATTATTTAGCTGTTTAAAATAACTAAAAATTGATCTGTCACTGCAGGAACTGTTTGCTATCTAGTTCACCATTTCAATATAAAGGTTAATGGTATGTGAATGTTGTGCTCACAGACCAGATATTGCAGGTTTAATCTGCCATAATCAATATTGTGTTTAATATTAAAATGGATCAAAAGACTGCAATGTGAAAGGTGTCACTTGTAGTAATTTTTACATCTTTGTTTTGTTTTTATGAGTTGTTGTTGTGGATTTCCTCTGCCCCCAAGTGGCCAAAATAATACATTAGTGCAACTTTAAACTGAACTCTTTAAAACTGACATTTGGTACTTTAAATCACTGAATTTAATTTTAAAAGTAGTTTACATTTTCTATTTACTATGGATTGAGTGGTTTAAACTCGTCATGTTGTATGTAAGTTCTTGATTCTAACGTTAAAAGCCTGTAAAATAGGCTATTTTAGTTTAAAGGCTATAGCCTGTAATAGTTTACACAGCCAAACAAAGATAGTGAGACGCAAGATATCTCACTTGTGTGTGACAATTGGTTGGTACCTTTAAAAGTACTCAAAACAGAGGGCGTCACTTTGGTCTTGTCATTGTGTTTTATCACCTCTGTAGTCAAGTCAAAGCAGATTGATGAGTACAATCGATCAACCGAAGGTTAAAACTATATTCAAAATACACACATCTGCGCCTGTTCCAGAGCGTCTCGGTGTCAGTGAAGGGTCTCTATCTTGTAGTGTCTTTGCTCTTTGGCTCGACCCTTTAAATGCAAGGCTCTGACGTCACCGCCTGCTAATGTGCTCCACGGATTAAAGATGGCGCCCTCTCATGCTCTGAGGTGCTGTCAACGGGCTCTGAACTGGGTACCTGTCCTGTTTATTAACCTGGTTGTCGGCTGGTCTTATTACGCGTATGTTGTGGAGCTCTGTGTCTGTAAGTACACGCACTTTTTGAAGTATTTAGCTGTCGCGGGGCAGATATTATCTGCTTGTGTTGACAGTTTGAGGTTTCAGGACAACTTTGATCAGCTGGTTGAAGTGAGATTTAAAGTCGCCCCAGGCTGCGTTTACACCTCAGGACAATATCACACTATATCCTTTAGTTTCAGATTGTTTAACCATGTACACATGCTCTGATTCATGACAGCATCACGTTAATATAACGGGCAACTTTTCCAGTTAGATTGGGGAAGGAAAGCCAGTCAGTGGGTAATCTTGTGCAGTCATCATTAATGAATAATTAATAACTTCATCATGATAGTTGTAACAATAGATACACAACCAGTTAACCAGTGGACTGAAGGTGAAAGAGATAGTCAAACTTTCTCAGATGTTTTTTTTTATATATGCAGTGTAAAAAAAAAAAAAGCTCCTTTACATGATACATATTGTTTTCATGGTTTTAAACATTTAGTTAAATTAAAAATAGGTCCAAGTTTATTTCCTATTATTGTTGTTTCCTATTTATATGTATATATTCCACATTAAATATGCATTTATTTTTTACATTTTCTATATTTTAATTGACCACAAGTTGACATTTTATAAATGGCAATGATGGTAAATTATTTTTTTTAAATGCTTGTTTGAGTGATATTGGATAAACCTTTGCTGTGAAATTATAATGTTAATCATAATGAGAGCTGTCTGTAATTTAACCACAACACATCAAACCCTAAACAATACAGATACTAGTAATAGGCCTACATAATAAAGTACCAAAATGTGCAAATTAAGTATAAAGTTACAAAAGTAAAAACACATATAGCTAAACATAACATAGAAATGGTAATACCGACAGATTTCATGAATTGATACTAAACTTGGTGTTAGGTTATTCATTGTCTTTGGGAGGATGCAATGATGGCCTTCTGTTCAACAAACCACCTTCACCTAAACATTGGTAATAAAAACCCATGCTTGTTGTTGTCATTAATCTGTTTGAATTAAGTAGATGCAGCCAAAAACATAGAGATTAATTATTGTTTCAGATTAGAAATTAGTTTTACAGCTGTAAACAGACTCATCAAACAGCAGAAGATATGATTTCCTACTTTTATATCACAATAAAATGTGTTCATCCAATCTTAAAACAAGCAGGTCTGAAAGCAGTTTATCTTATACGAGTATTGATGATATTTTTCAGCAGATATTGATCAGTTGTGCGTGCCGTGACATGCACTGACCCCTGCACTCACAGTAGGTTTTCTATAGTTAGTTTCAGCCTGGAACTGATGATACCATTATCAGCATGTAGACGTACTGTAGTTATGTCTGTGGTCAGGACAGGGACATCCCTGATGCTTAAACAAAGCTCTCTGTTACGGGTGGATCACTGCTGGCCGTGCCAGGCTGCTGCCACATGGTGTGAGAAAGGGGTGGTGTGTGTGTGTGATGGGGGATGTGTAGTCGTGCATTCTTCCATTACTGCTCACTAATATATATTTTTTTTTTCTTTGCCTTATGTAGATACAATCCCAAACAATGCAGAACGAAGTAAGTGATACCCACAATTCCTCTTATCATTCATACTAGCAAAGATTATGTCAGAGATGCCAATGTAACTGCAAATCAAACTTTTTCTCTCTCGCAACAGTCAGCTATTTGGTCATCTTTCACATTTTCTTCGCCATGTTTATATGGTCCTACTGGAAAACTATCGGGTCCAGACCAGCCAGCCCCTCAAAAGCGGTAAGCCAAGAAAAAAAACTGGAAAAAAAGCTCCCATGACACTTCCTATTTTCATGTTTACAATTAGGACACGACTTTGTTGAATACATGATTCTGATTGGTCAATCGTGGCGTTCTACAGTTCGTTAATTCTTTACAACAGACCGTTGCTATGGATAACAGACCATTGCTATGTATAACAGACCGTTGCTATGGGCGCACTTTTGATGTCGGACTCTGGTAGACCATTTTTGTGTCAAATTATTGATTTCTCAATTAAGTAGCTGTGTAATAAGCAGTTTAATGTACAGCTAGCAGGTAATTGTTGTGAAATAAACCCCTTCAGGGCGATGCTTCGTGTTGGTGTGCCGCCCCGCCCTGGCCGGGTTTATTTCACAACAATGTCCAGCTTGCTGTACATTATCCCTAAATAAAAAACTGTCCAATACTAGTTTGCAGCATGTATTTGTTGAGCTGTCTCTGACTCCGGTCTCTTCTCCTCCTGTCAGTTTGGGCTGCCCAGAGCAGAGAAGGAACTGTACGAGAGAGAGGAGCAAGCCGAGACGCAACAAGAGATCCTGAAGAAAGTGGCGAGGAATTTACCCGTATATACACGCACGGCAGGAGGAGGTGAGGCTTTCACCGCAGCGGCAGCAAAACTAACTGTGGTTTGCTTCCTGTTTTAACCCCCAGTAGTTGCTTTATAGCAGATCACCAGGGAAACAATGTTAAGTAACTGTTTTACTGTTGACACCATTGCCTCAGATGAAATTGCATAAATATGTTGCTACATTTTGTCTTCCCCTTTTGGATAAAAATGCAACACTGTTTACATCTTAATAAAAGGAAGTACTCTATGATATTTCCCTGCTAATGCACATCAGACTCATCTCTCGTGTGTTTACGGTGCTGCATGTATCAGGAGGGTTAATTGGACTCTGGTGCACCTCGTTATCTCCACAGGCCGCACCTGGCTGTTCTACTCAACAACAATCATGATGTCACCTACTCGGCTTCACTTAGACATCTGAAAAAACACTTTATAAAAAGTGGTGCCCTTATATTTATATTCAACTTATAGAATTAATAAGACATTAATAAGACATGGCCACTTTGTGGTTAAAACATTTTAAAAAGTTGGACATTTCTAAACAAAGGAAAAGTAAATGCAGAAAAATACACCTCAAATTCTTCTTTTGTTTAAATATTGGCTACCTCACATCTGTCCTTCATATGAGAGTAATAGTGATACAGCAGTACTGTAATAATTCTGCTTTCTTTTTCTCTAAATAGCCATTCGATACTGCGACCACTGCCAGGTAATCAAACCTGACCGCTGCCATCACTGCTCCACCTGTGAGATGTGAGTGTCTTCTAAGTGTACAAACTGTTTAATTAAGGCTCATCATTTTCATGTTTTTAATGTTTTCCCTGAAGGAGCAACATTTGTTGAAACTGATTCTTGCTCCAATTTTATCTTCCCAAACATCCAAAAGTTATTTCTGGCTGCAGGAAAACATTCACTTTAACTTCTGGTAACAGAAAGTGAAGAGACAATTTAAATATGTTGCTGTTGAGTAATAAGGTTCAAACAGAATGTTTTTGCTGGTTTTAGACAGTGGGCAACCTCCGGGTCTGTAAAGTGAAGCCAATGATGAAGTGCCTTAAACCTGCATTCTTTCTAATAGCCAGCAGGTGGTGACTCCTCTGGTTGCAAAAAGAAGTCTGATTGTATAGAAGTCTATGAGAAAATGAGCCTACTTCTCACTTGATTTATTACCTCAGTAAACGTAAACATGAGTTTATGGTCTCAATAGACCGTAAAGCAGGGTATGCTTTAGGGCGTGGCTACCTTGTGATTGACAGGTCGCTACCACAGCGTTGTCCAGTCAGGTAGTTGTCCACGGTTTCGTCTCACAACTTTAGCTCTTTCCCAGTGTGTTTTCAGTTCATGAAAGTTAATTATAACCCGTTTGGTCACCTAATACTATCTTATTCAGCATTTGATTGCACTTGTACTCCAACCTCTCGTGTGACTTCTGGTTGGAAAAATAACCAAGATGGCGAAGGCCAAAATGCCGAACTCAAGGCTTCAAAATGGCAGTACACAAACCAATGGGTGACGTCACTGTGACTATGTCCACTTCTTATATACATATATTCTTATCGTCTATGGTTTTAGACCAAATTTTCACCTATTTTTTTTTTTACATACAACACTGTGTATTTTCTGACATCTGCATCTGCTCATGAATTGTAAGTGCTTCTGGGTAACTGGATCAGCAAAATGTCTAAAATGTTAACATCTATTAGATGGTACTAATAGGATGTATGTTTTCCTTATTCTCACTCTTCAAGGTGTGTGCTGAAAATGGACCATCACTGCCCCTGGTAGGCTTTTCTCATTTAACTATGCATTTAAGCTGTTTTTTATTCCATTATGATGAAGTTTGCTTGCCGTGCTGTCTGTCAGCAAATTATCAGCTTTCTTTGAAAGATAATGTAGAGCGATAAACATCACTTTCTGTCGTGCTTTCTTTCAGGGTGAATAACTGTGTCGGATTCTCAAACTACAAGTTCTTTGTGTTGTTCTTGGCCTACGCCTCACTCTACTGTGCAGTAATTTGTGCTACAGTCATCCAGTATTTCATCAAATTCTGGACCGTGAGTACAGAAACTTCCTCTTATTTGTTTGTTTGTTTTTTCAGCAAGCATTCACATGCAAGAGCTTGCGTGTGAATGCTTGCTGTGGTCGCAGTTTATTAAAGGTGGTTGTCGGATCTTTTAAGGCCCATTCTACTCATAAGATTGGCATTCAGCCGCCTTGGGATTAAAAACCATTAAATTTCTTTTAAAAATCAACTAACTTGCAT
This sequence comes from Sebastiscus tertius, assembly GCA_916701665.1. Classification (NCBI taxonomy): domain Eukaryota; kingdom Metazoa; phylum Chordata; class Actinopteri; order Perciformes; family Sebastidae; genus Sebastiscus; species Sebastiscus tertius. Next base: position 115,358 of record CAKAOH010037643.1, on the reverse strand, counting down.
CTTCTGAATAACAACATTATTAATTATAGAATGAAATTAAAACATGTAGTGCAGTCAGGCTGTGGCATGTGATTGGCATTGTGAGATATCGACCACTGTGTCACTGTGGTGTACAAGTGTGTCATGTGATCACTTATCAGGAGATCCTCTTCAGCGTTCTGCTTTGTATGAGACAATGGCCTCCTGTCACGCGGTCCAACAGTGAAGGAGGATATTGTGTTATAGCAAAAAATACTAATACTAAGATACTGTCCTGTTTGAAGGTGAGATGTTGTACTGAGGCAACAAAACAACAATAAAATGTAATTTTCCACTTTACTGCAGTCAGTTGCTGAGACCAGGAAATATTCTTGCAGACTGACAAGACTAACACTTTTGTTCTTTTTCTTCCCCTCTGAAGAAACAGCTGCCCGACACGCATGCCAAATTCCACATCTTGTTTCTGTTTTTCGTGGCTGCCCTGTTCTTTATCAGCATCCTGTCACTTCTCAGCTATCATCTATGGCTTGTGGGAAAGAACAGGACCACTATAGGTAGCTGTAAATAAATATGTAATTTAATTCAACTTCTGATCAAATCATTTTAAAAACTAACTATATTTTTACATCCATTTTCAGAGGCTTTTAGGGCTCCTGTCTTCACAAATGGTCGAGACAAAAATGGGTTTTCTCTGGGCTTTAGCAGAAATGCAGCGGAGGTGTTTGGAGACCAAGGGAAGTACTGGATATTTCCTGTTTTCTCAAGGTGAGTCCACTCTGACCTGCAGCTATCAATCACCTTAGCAATCACAATGTCGCAAATAAATAGGCAGCCCTACTGTATGTCTATACTGTGCTTAGGGTCGATTAGATCTGTATTAGCAGACTTTTAAATTCCATTTCTGTTATTAGTGTTGAGGCTAGAAGCTAATTTAAAGAGGACCTATCATGCTCATTTTCAGGTTAATACTTGTATTTTGGGTTTCTACAAGTTAAAAAAACGCTTTACTTTTCTCATACCGGCTGTGCTGCAGCACCTCTTTTCACCCTCTGTCTGAAACGCTCTGAGGTAGGCTTGCTGCGGTAGTCAGTGTTACCAGTGTTATACGGTGTTCGGGCATACACCGATTACAGTACTTGCCCGCCGTCGTTTTGCTCTTTTTATGGAAATAAAACCCATTTAGTTCATTTTCACGTATCAGCGCTGTGTTATCAATACATAGTCAGACAACGTATGCTACAAACTGAAAGTGAAAGTGTCTGCTCCGTACAGAGTCTCAGCTCAGAGTAGCAGGAGTAAGATTTCACACAGGACGAGGGAGAGTTGACAGACAAGATGATGGCAAAGTGTGTTTCTTGGTGACATCACCAAGTTACGGAAGAAACGGCAGGACTTCGATCAAGGTGTTTCAGGCAGATCAGGAGTTCAGTGGGGGAGAGTAACTCCCTTTGGTGTGGACTTTTGGGCTTTGTAACTTTGCAGACCTTTTACATTCACAAAAATATATATATAACACACTAAAGGAAAGGGGGAAAAGCACAAAAGTATAATATGTCCTCTTTAATGGAGTAAAGACTTGTTCCAAAAGTACAGTTCACCCTGAATCCATCTAATGCTAACATGTTTACTTATTCTCTTTATCTCTGTTTTATCAGTCTGGGAGACGGACATTCCTTTGTTACCAGATTGGTACACATAGATCCTGAACATGCAAACAGTGTCCTCCAGCAAAATGGCAAAAGGCTAGTATAGTTTTTGTTTTTGTGAATCTGTTTCCTTTCAGTTTTCTTTGCTGGGTGTTCATCTCTAATGTGACTTTAATTACAGCCCCGCTGACGGGGAGGCCGACCCTCGTGTGCTTGGTAACAATATACAACACACAGCGGACGACGGCAAAGAGAAAACTGGTTTGTTTGTTGATGCCTTTAATGACATTTACATTTGTTGCATTATAGTTTATATGTTAAAGTTACTACAAGGAACTATTAACTGGTTATGAAACAGTCTCAATGTAATACTGATGCCTCTATATGACCTACATGAGCAAACGAGACAATCAGCGAGAATATTGGCTATTTATATATATTATTTATTTATTCTTATTACATGGCTATGTTGAATACTCTATTCTGATCTATTCCAGTCTGTTATTTCTTTTTAGCAGACTGTTGCTATGTATAACAGACCGTTGTAATGGGCGCAGTTCTGATGTCAGACTCTGGCGGACAGTTTTGTGTCAAATTATTGATTTCTTAAGTAAGTGGCAATGTAATATGCGGGATAAGGTCATTGTTGTGAAATAAACCCCTTTAGGGCGATGCAAGACTCCTCTGCTTCGCGTTTATTTCACAACAATGACCGGCTTGCTGTACATTATCCCTTATCACTTAATCCTGTCATCGGGTTTGATTGCCCAGGAAATCACACATTGGGGCAGACTGTCAGACCCCGCTGCAGTAAAAGGAGAGCTTTTCTAAAACTCTGACAGCTGCAGATCTTTACGGCACATGGTTCTGGAAACACTACTGCTTTTGTCCACATGGGCTGCCAAAATCAACACAAAATGAAAGTTCCTTGTAGTAACTTTTATTAATTAGTTTCCGGCTCAAAAATCAACCCTTTAACAGTTCCTGAAACATCTCTTTTGTCCTCATTTTTTCCTTTCAGACGGAGGCCAGATAGTCTCGGTGACGATGGAGAGTGAGCCATAGCAGGTATGTGTATAACATGACGTGAATACTGTAGAGTCTTGCTGATTTGTCCTCCTGTGTTTATTTGTACTTTGTTGGCTGTTGCTGCAGGTCGCAGGTACATCAGTAAACTATGATGCCTTAAACCAGGAGCATCAGCACCTCTTCAGGAGCCGTCCTCCACCCTCATTTCGAGTTTGACAGTGCAGCCTCTCAAGCCACATGTTTTCTATATACATTAAATGGACCGTCCTTCATCTGGCGTGCTTTAAACCAGCACCACAACAATACTGTTGTCATGTCAACAGGAACTGCACCGCGGCCTCGTAGACTGCACCAGTCTGAAGCAGAGGTGAGACAGGGTTCGTCTTTGTTTTGAGCCAAAAACTTTCAAATGTTTTATTATTGCATCTGAAAAACTCTGGGACTGCTTTTTCCATCTTGAGCCAATGCACGTCTGTGTTTATAATACATTCCTACTAGAGAATTATCATTTGTCAGTATTAATCCAGCATTAATAACTAAGAGAGAGCAGTGGGAGCCACTAAAGCAAGATGTGTATACATCATACGAAATGGTGAGACACTTCAACACTGTCAACAGTATGTCTCCTCAGTTTTAAACTCCAAGCACAGTGCAATTATTAAGACCGTAACAGTCGTCTGTTATCAAATGGTCTAACTTAGTTTACAGTTTACATGATTGAAAATATTGTTTACACTTTTAAGATTTCTCTTTTTCCACTTTCAAATGTTATACTTAGGTCAAACATACAGGTGGTAAGTAAGTTTAAAATGCGAGGACCAAATCCAGTTTAACTCCAATTAAAATTGTTTAATTTCATCTCAAAATAATTATTTAAGACACATATCCAATAGTTCAGAGTAATCATTTCAATGGTATTGCCATTTTTCATTGCAATATAAATATATGTCATTTATTTGTGTTCAAGCTTTTATAAATTAATTGTCTTTCAGTGTTGATTTTATTGTAATTGATTACTTGTTTTATTTATATTTATTTAGTTTTTTAAATTGGTCCTCTTCCACAGAATGTTTTCACTTTCATGATCAATCGTTTGCTACAGTATGCATTTGTTTTTAAATGAATCAGTCTTGAGTGTTAATGCCAATGATTAAATCTGTCTTCTTTATAGTTTTTCCAGTTTAACAATAAGATTTATCTGAAAGTTGGAAAGTAAGAGCACAAAATTAAACCACAATAAAACTATTAAAAGATATTGTCAAGGACATTTGATCCACTGTGTCCTTGAGCCTGAACCAGGATAGATAAGGTAGACTTTATACACCAGTAATGACTAGTGTCATCATACATGCTCCTCTCTGTGCTGCTGGCAGCTGTTTCATTGTATTACATTCATTTTAGTGGGAATGATGCACAGCACAATGTGGGGGTTTGCCTGAGTGACCAGTAGACAATAATAATTCTGTGTAGATGTTACTGACTGAGTGCATGTACTCACAGTAGTTTAATAACTAACTTCATTGACTAAACTTAATGCTCCCCCAAGCAGCTAGAGCTGCTAATGTAGTTAGGCCTGTAAAGAACTGCTGTTTTATTGAGACAAAACTATTCACGCAGGGTGACCTTCATTTTTCTGTAACAATAAATGTAATGTAAGGAACTATAACATGTGAGTCTTCATTTTAACACTAGTGCGCTGTGATTTGTAACAAATAAAAGGGATTTAAAGTTCTTACTTGACTGAGACAACTCTGCAGAGGACTGATTGAATTACAGCCAAACCTCTTCAGATGTTTATCATAACCAGTTTAAACTAGATTTGTCCAGATATGTTTGATATGACATATGCCTGAGCAATGCAGGCGCTTAACAATCTTAAAAATGAGTTGTCAAATTGGGATTATATCTGTATTAGCAAGTGTAGGGGCGGCAGTAGTTCAGTCCGTGGGGACTTGGTTTGGGAACCGGAGGGTCGCTGGTTCAAATCCCTGCATGGACCAAGTATGGAGTGTGGACTGGTAGCTGTAGAGGTGCCAGTTTGCCACCTGGGCACTGTTGAAGTGCTCTTGAGCAAGGCACCTGCCCCACAGGCAGCTATATAGTAGCTGCCCACTGCTCCTAATATACTAGGAAGGGTTAAATGCAGTAGCTAAGTTTCACTGTCTGCTGTACTATGTACAATGTATGGCAATGAAATTGGATTTACATTTGACATTTTTTACATTTACATACAATAGCAAAATTAGAAGCATTTGTGATCAAAATGCTAAGCATATTACAACTTTATTTGTACTCTAAACATACAAGATGTCGGAGTTGCACAATATACAGAATAATATCTTTGTGCGTGAAATTTCTGGTGCTGTCCACACTAGTGGGGTGGCTCTATGGATGACAATCTCGGCCTGTCGGTCCACAACTTTGATCCAGACTGAAATATCTCAACAGCTATAGGCCCTTTTCACATTTTTACATGTAATTGCAGGGTAAACAGGGGTAATTGATCAAATTAATTATGGTCCCGTTATAGTTAGTGTCACAGCCATTCTAGTGAGCCAGCATGCACAATACCAGGAGGACTCTGGCCCAATGGAACAGGGCCATAATGAATGGTATTATATACAGTGCCTTCAGAAAGTATTCAGACCCCTTCACTTTTTTCACATTTTGTTATGTTGCAGCCTTATGCTAAAATTGATAAAATTACTTTTTCCCCTCATCAATCTACACTCAATACACCATAATGACAAAGTGGAAACAGAATTTTAGAAATTTTTGCAAATTTATTAAAAAGGAAAAACTGAAATATCCCATTTACTTAAAGGGACTATTTGTAACTTTCAGAATTGCTTCTTAACAGCGACACCTGTGGCCGTGAAATCAACGAAAGTCAGCATCGGGCACGCGCTTGCTCACTCTAAATAGACCTGAACGAGCATCGCTCAAACAGTGAGGCGACACACGTCAGCTAAAACCACAATATCACTCTATATTTCAGCTGCTTGGCAGTAATGTTAGCTGACCAGACCAAGGTCTCTCCATGAACATGATTTAGATCTGATCCTAGTGTTGACGTTTCCTGCCTCACCCTCCTGCGCCCGCAGGGAGACACCGGCAACCGGAGCCTCTCCTCCGCTGCCCGCCTGCCTTCACTGACACAGCGCGCACCAACAGAGGTTTTCCGTGTCTTGTGAAGTGACGAGCCTCCGCAGAGAGAAACGTGAACCATGACACCGGCACCCGGTGTCTCCCTGCGGGCGCAGGAGGGAGACGGTAACATTTCTCTGCTGCAGCATTTATTTCTGCACAAACGTCCACTGACCATTCACTAGATATTCTCAGAGCTACTAGCTCTTCTGCAGTGTGGAGTGAGCGCGTGTTCACGTCTAGAGGTGGAGCGAGTACGCGAGAACGCGCGCTCTGTCTGAGTGAAGGCGAGCAGGCAGAGGAGACGAGGCTCCCAGCATACGCGAGCGCGCATACACGAGCGCGCATACGCGAGCGTGCATGTGTGCCGACCCGCTACATTTATACGCTTGCAAAGTTACAAACAGTCCCTTTAAGTATTCAGACAATTTACTTAGTACTGAGTTGAAGCACCTTTGGTAGCGATTACAGCATCGAGTCTTATTGGGTATGACGCGACAAGCTTTGCACACCTGGATTTGGGGAGTTTCTGCTATTCTTCTCTGCAGATCCTCTCAAGCTCTGTCAGGTTGGATGGGGACCCTCGGTGGACAGCCATTTTCAGGTCTCTCCAGAGATGTTCGATTGGGTTCAAGTCTGGGCTCTGGCTGGGCCACTCAAGGACATTCACAGAGTTGTCCTGAAGCCAGTCCTGGGTTGTTCTGGCTGTGTGCTTCGGGTCGTTGTCCTGTTGGAAGGTGAACCTTCGGCCCAGTCTGAGATCCTGAGCACTCAGGACCAGGTTTTCATTAAGAATATCTCTGTACTTTGCTCTGTTCAGCTTTCCCTCAACCCTGACTAGTCTCCCAGTCCCTGCTGCTGAAAACCACCCCCAAAGCATGATGCTGCCACCACCATGCTTCACCGTTGGGATGGTATTGATCAGGTGATGAGCGGTTCCTGGTTTCCTCCAGACATAACGCTTAGAATTGAGGCCAAACAGTTCAATCTTGGTTTCATCAGACGAGAGAATTTTGTTTCTCACAGTCTGAGTATCCTTTAGGTGCTTTTTTGCAAACTCCAAACGGGCTTTCATGTCCGTCTGGCCACTCTGCCATAAAGCCCAGATTGGTGAAGTGTTGCAGTCTCCCATCATGTCTCCCATCTCCACACAGGATCTCTGGAGCTCAACCAAAGTGACCATTGGGTTCTTGGTCACCTCTCTTACCAAGGCCCTTCTCCCCCGATGCTCAGTTTGGCCGGGCGGCCAGCTCTAGTGAGAGTCCTGGTTGTTCCAAACTTCATTCATTTAAGGATTATGGAGGCCATTGTGCTCTTGGATACCTTCAATGCAGCAGAACTTTTTTGTAGCCTTCCGTAGATCTGTGCCTCGACACAATCCTGTCTCTGAGCTCTCTAGGCAGTTCCATCGACCTCATGGTTTGGTTTTTGCTCTGATATGCATTGTCAGCTGTGAGACTTTATATAGACAGGTGTGTGCCTTTCCAAATCATGTCCAATCATTTGAATTTACCACAGGTGGACTCCAGTCAAGGTGGAGAAACATCTCAAAGATGATTGAGGAAAATGGGAGGCATCTGAGCTAAATTTCAAGTGTCATAGTAAAGGGTATGAATACTTAAGTAAATGTGATATTTCAGTTTTTCCTTTTTAATAAATTTGCAAAAATTTCTAAAATTCTGTTTCCACTTTGTCATTATGGTGTATTGAGTGTAGATTGATGAGGGAAAAAAGTAATTTTATCGATTTTAGCATAAGGCCGTAACATAACAAAATGTGAAAAAAGTGAAGGGGTCTGAATTCTTTCTGAAGGCACTGTATACCTATGTTTACCCTGCAATGACATGTCAAAAGGGCCTGTTGGATGGATTTCCATGACATTCATGGTCCCAAGACTCTTACTGACTTTGGTGATCTCTGACTTTTCCTCTAGCGCCACCAGTGGGTTGATATTTTTGGCTTTTAGTGAAATTTCTTAATAAACATTGGATGAATTTCCATACTATTTGGAACAGACATTCATCTTACCCTCAGTATGAATTGCAGTTTTGGTGATCACTCAAATTTTCATCCATCGTCATTATCAGGTAAAAATTTTAATTTGACCAATACTTTTGTTATTGACTAAATACCTGCAAAGCTAATGACATTCAATGACATAACTCTGAAGGTCACAGGAACTCCATCCTGTGTGGCCACTGTGACATTCGTCATGGTTAATAAATCATCTGTGGATATTACATCCCCAAACAATTGTAGAAGCTGTTGGAACAATAGGCTTATTCAGTTCTCAATAAAGACATTATGACAGAGATAGTTGCAACACAAGAGTGTACCCTTCACTTTGTCAAGATCATTAAAATTCTGCTGACATGTTCAGACAAGTACTTCATACTTCTTGACTTTCTTTCTGGCACAGGAACATGATGAGCAGGGAAGGCAATCTAGTCGGCAAAAGGTGAATGACCTCAGTGCCGTTCACCTCTCCATACAAGGCAACCAACGTTATAAGTCTCAACACTCTTTGGAAAAAGTAAATCTTTTACACCTGTTACAGCTTCCTTATGAAAGATTATCAATCTCAAACTTTCTATTTTCAATTTTGATTTATTTATAGTTAGTGTCCCACTTTGATATACTGAAACTCTTGATGGATTACTTTTTCATGTACTGTGCAAAAGATTAAAAACATGAATTGTCCTTCACCCCAGAAGTGTCCCTTACCAAAAAGAAGTTTATTCAAGTGTGCTATTAGTATACTTCTTTTAAACTTAAAATATTTTTTGATAGAGTGGCCTATTAAAGTTAGGACAATGTCTACAACAGTAAAAGACATTTCTTTGCTTCTCCAAAAAACTTACTGACGTTTAGTGATTATTTGTGTGTAAAAGGTGAGTTTTTCAAAAACATTTAATGACACTATTTATAGTAATAATTCAACATAAACCAGGGCTCACATCCTGGAGATTTGGAGAGAGAACTGGGGGACATAATATGACAAATTAATGAAATGTAATTTGACTCAGTATGTGTACTGAAGGCACTGAAACTTAATTAAGAAATACATATATTCCTCATTACTTGAGCTTGAAATATCTTTTTATATCCTTTTATATTTCCCGGGAAGGAAACAACACACCCTGTCAAAGTTCATCTCTCCTGACACAGTCAGTGGGTTGTCTCCTCTTTTCAAATAAAACTTTGACCTTTGAGTTACTTGAGTAATTAATGTGACTTAAGTCTGTGAATGAATGAGTGACGGTTACTTACGAAGGAGTTCCCATAAACTTGTAAGGTGTCATCCCACCTTCCTTCACTCCTTAAAAGTCACCTAAAGGGTAAAGTACACTTGCTATTGAACCAGCTACCAGAATCCACCAGCAAACACTGCAATGTAAAGGGAGACTGATTATTTATAAAAGTAGACCTTGTTATTTTACATCTCACCAGGTTTTACTTAAGTCATTTCTACAAATTTCTAAACTTCAGTCTATTAGTGAATTTCTCAGGAGGAATATATCTGCAAACCATGGAGGAAACCCTCAACAGCACTGTTCATCCGGCTTGTTTACAAGAGCCCCCGCTGGCGATAGACGTGATAAAGCGTAAGTGACCCACATTACCACATCCTGCTTGCTGATAATGTTTCCTTATCAACCAGTCTGAGCTAATGTGTTGTTTGAACAGTAAACCATGTAAACATGTTCAAGTAGAAACCCAAAATACAAGTATGCCCTTGAGAAAAAGTAATATACTTCAAGTTTATTTTATGAAGTAATATATGAAGTATATTTTCCCTTGTATACTTTATGTAGTAAGTATACTAATATCAATGTGCTAGTAGTATACTTTTCAGTGTACTACTTCAATGCTTCTTGGGACTAAAATGGCCCAATTTTTTTTGTTGATAAAGATATACTTCTAAGTGTACTTTAAGTGTAAGAATAGCAATCGTTGAGTGCTCAACTAGTTTACATCTAAGTTGTATTTTGTACTACAACTATACTATGAAGTGAACTATACTACAAGTGAACTTATAGGTATACTGTTACTAGTTACAGTATATACTTGTAGCCGACTTTTTAGTTTATGAAGGTATACTTTAAAGTAGGGGTTCTCAACCTTTTGTAACTTGAGGCCCACGTCTGATTGTTAAAATAATTTCAAGGACCACTTTCGCAAATAAATGACAAAATGGGCTATAAATATGTGTTATGCCACTGTCAAGTGTAACGACCCTCATAAATATTCAGCTTACCCTCACCCACCACTGCCTGCCATTATGAATCCAAACTATTCAGGGTCATATTTCCTCACCACACGCTTTGGAGCTTTTACTGGTGTAGAGTTGTCTCCAACATCACTTTTCGTTTAAAAAAATGCTCCATTTTGTGTCACTGTATCCGAGACATATACTGTATGTCTGTAAAGGGGAGACTCATGGGTACCCATAGAACCCATTTACATTCACATATCTTGAGGTCAGAGGTCAAGGGACCCCTTTGAAAATGGCCATGCCTGTTTTTCCTCACCAAAACTTAGCGTAACTTTGAAGTGTTAATAGGCTCCTTCCCAAAAAGCTAGAATGGTTTGGTTGGTTCCAATGGATTCCCTAGGATTTTTAGTTTCATATCATTCTAGTATCCTTCCTCTAGCTTGCTACAACCTCTGAAAAACAGAATAGCGGCCGTTGGATGTTGAAGAGGTTAATCTAACCATTTGTCATTTTCTCCGCGGCCCACTGGTGGCCCGGTCCGGTGGTTGAGAATAGCTGGTTTAAAGTATACTCTCAGTAAACTACTAGTTTATTAGTTTTTACTGCAACTATACTTGTAAGTTTTCATTAACTTATAGTACTCAGCCAATGATTTATGCATTACATAAAGAGACTTGCTCCTTTTGCTATTTGACTTGATGTTTTGTGATGAGATTTTTCTCGCATGCCTCCATGTTGAACGGAGAATGCAAAAACGTAGATTAAAGTAAATTCGTATCAAAGCATACGTTAACAAGCTCTATCACATGTATATAGGTTACAGTATAACTTAGATTTTTCTGTATACTTGTCAGTATAAACTAAGAATACATAGACTTTTCTGTATACTTGTCAGTATAAACCAAGTATACTTAGACTTTTCTAGACTAAAAAGTAAACTGAAAGTATACTCTCTTATTTTAAGTTTAAAAGAAGTTTACTAATAGCACACTTGAATAAGCTTCTTTTTGGTAAGGGTGAACCTGGAAATGATCATAATATCTCCCCTTTAAACAGTACTTCTGGTTCAAACATGGTGTTAGTGAAGAAGTGCGTAACATATTCCACTGGATAAATCAAAGTTAAAGCTGTTCTAGATGTAGATGACATTAGCTCGGACTCATTAGCTAATGACTTGAATGTACCACATGAAATTAATTTCTTCTTCTTTTATTTGCTACACATATAGCAACGTCCCACGCATTTTATTTGAACCCAAGCAAACTCTGTTTTGTGCTGTTTGTGTATGATTATTTCCATCATATGTACTGTACTATGTAATAATCCCCTCTTTCTCCCCCTCTCTGTTGAAATCAGAGCTAGATATGTTTGAATGGTGCCTGTACTCCATGCTTACCTTCATGACCTGCGTCTCCCTGCTGCTCTATCTGGAGCAGTGCGTCTATATTTATATAAATCTGCCCTACCCCAAGAAGACGACCCTCATGTGGATAAGTGGTGCAGCACCAGTAAGCATTCGGGCCTGATTTGATGTTATAACAATAGGAAAATAATCGTTATCAATCACTTCATTTGTGAAATAAGTTTCAAGAACTCGGACACAAGGCCGTTTGAAATACAACATGAAATCTAAATGTGTGCACATGATTGTATTGCTCTGTTTCAGGTCATTGCAACCATGTCTTGTTTTGGGATGTGGATCCCGAGGTCAGTCATGTTCACAGACATGACGTCTAACTGGTATGTTTTCTCTAAACTAAAAGTACAAAGTACAAAGAGAAAAGTACTGTATTTTCTCATACAGAGTATTTCTTTCATTGATATTTCTAAAAATGTGAAATATGATATTGAATCTATATTTATGGATGTTCTCTCTTATCTGCACTTGCTTCCTTTCCTTACTTTAAACATCAGCGTTTGTCTGTTATCTAATAGCTGTGACCAGTAGCTTTGCAGTGAACTCACCATGACTGTTATCTTGTTTGACATATCAGCTTCCAGGTTATAACGGAAATCCATATCTTCCTTGATTATGTTTTCCTCCATATAGCTTTACTCAACTCAACAGCCTTACTGCCTTTGAAACAGTCAAGCTGTCATTGTAAATAAGCTTGAACTAGGTGTAGCTTTACACCTTTAATATTCAATCTGACAGTCCTATTTTCTTCACACGACAACTCATGCATGGGTCCTACTCACTGTTAGGCATTCCCCGTGACAACTTGTAAGCCTTGCATGTGTTAACTGAAAAACACGGTAATTGAACCATTCGTTGAATCATTATACACACCATGCCACATCTCCAACCAGCATGTGCTCAACTTCAATAAAATGCAGAAAATCTTTATAGGCTTGTGCCGTGTGCAGTGATACATTTTATGTGCTTTCTGATATATAGGGTTTATGTACAGTTCATACAGTACAGCTGGGTCAAAATCCATTAACAAGTGCTGTTTTTGATTTGTCCTCACGTATCAAGAGTAGGTGTGTTTTTATGTAAGAAATAAATAATAGTAACTTTTCAGAATTATGACATACCTGCCCTCTATAAACAGGCCTTCTCCTTCTCTGTGTAGTTATTTTGCAGTGGTGGTGTATAAGGTCTTGGTTCTGATGATCGAGGAGTTGGGGGGCAGCAGTGCTTTTCTGAAGCGGTTTTCCAGTAAAACCTTTCTGATCAACACAGGACCATGCTGCTGCTGCTGCCTATGTTTACCCCGCGTGCCCATGTCACGGTATTTATGCCTATGTGCTTTACTGCATATAAATTGAGATTTTTATGGTGCTTTTATTCATATTCATTGTATACTCTTTCTATATTGACTGCACATTGTCTTATGATTGTGTACATTTCTAATCTTCCTTTGGATGGGGTCATTCAGGCGATTGTTATTCTTCCTGAAGTTGGGTGCTCTACAGTATGCAATCCTAAAGACGGTGCTCTCTATCCTCGCCATAGTATTGTGGACAAACGGCAACTTCGATCTCTCTGATGTAAGTGTTTGAAATGCTTCTCTACGTATCTGATTGTGCTGGAAATTAAATGAACCTGACATCCAATGTAAATATTTCTGTGCTTCTTTTCCAGCTAGAGATCACTGGTACGGCCATTTGGATTAATCCATTCATTGGCGTTCTCACTATCGTCTCCCTTTGGCCTGTTGCCATCATCTTCATGAACACTAACAGCTTGCTACGCAGCCTCAATATTGTACCCAAATACGCCATCTACCAGGTGAGTCAATACAACCAACACCATATGAATGCTACAGTGTGAGTTGAAATCTCAAAAAGACAATTAAGTTTATCTTCTTAAGTTTATCTTTAACTTTTAGTACACTTTTCTCAAGTTTCTTACAATGGCAGATAAAGGAGTGAATCAGAGCCTAGTGGAAAGAGCATCATGTTTTATGGGAAATGTAATCTCAGTTTAGAAACTACAGCACTACAAATACCCACTGGTGTGACAGAGTTTTAACACCAACCCCATTAGCTGTAGATGCATTTGTTTGGTGACAAAAATACGCGCCCAATTCAACTGTTGCCATTAAATGTGCGTTATCGCTTGCTATAAGCATCATAGATGTGGGTCAGTAGGGGTCTACTACACCTACTATGTTGTAAAAGTGAAAGTGAAACTTAAAACCAGTGGGATATCGCCGGTCTGAGAAGTGAAGCCAATGCGCAAGTGCCTTAAACTTGCATTCTTATATTCTATACCTTGTGATTGACAGGTTGCTACCATGGCGTTGTCCGGTCTGGGAGTTTTACGTGTTTTCGTCTTACAACTTTAACCTTTTCACAGTGTGCTTTCAGTTCATGCCAAAATGCCGAACTCGAGGCTTCAAAACGGCAGTCCACAAACCAATGTGGGACGTTGCAGTGACGTCCACTTCTCACATACAGTCTATGCTTAAAACCAACAAGTGAAACTGCATGAAATGTTAAGTTTTTAACACAAACAAAACAGCTTCTTTAAGTTCAGGCAACAAAACCACTTGGTTAAGTTTAGGGAAAAACATTGTGTTTTGGCTAAAATAACTACATTTCAAAAGTGAAACTGAAACTTAATGCTTGTGAACATAAAGGCCCCCCCCCCCCCAAATGGAGTTTCATGCTATCAATACTACAGCGCCTCAATTTGGCTTTTGCTCCTGTCATAATTACTACAGTCACTAGAGGTCACTTTCATCTTCTTTTATTCCTTCTTTCAGTGATCGACCATATGATTAGATGATAAAACCAACTAGTTGGTGTAGTAGGCCCCTACTGACCCACATCTATGAGCCTTATAACCACTGATAATGCCCCATTTAATGACCTGCTAACAGTCTTATCAGCTGAAATACTAAACTCCTGATGAAAAATATTGATATTTAGAGATACTACACAGTGCACCTTTAACTGCATGCACACTGTAGGTACAGTAACTAATCAAATACTGGTTTTCTCCTCAGCTAATTCTTGTACTAAGTCAGCTGCAGACATCAATCATTAACATCCTGGCCTTGGATGGGACTATCGCCTGCGCCCCTCCCTTCTCTTCTCAAGCTCGTGGCTCCAGTAAGAAACATCTCTGAATGTCCGATGCTCACATGTGAGCTGAAATAATCCATCTGAAACCCTGATTTGTTTTCTCTCTCTGTCCTGCAGTGCTAAGTCAGCAGATGATGATCATGGAGATGTTCATCCTCACTCTGGTTAATCAGCGTTTGTACCGTCGTACATATGACACACTTCCTTCTGAGGCACATGACAATGACCACAACGCTAAAGTCTCCCTGCAGGCTGCTCTCATGGAGCATGATGTCTAAAAGGAGGAAGTCAACACTGCTCTTTAATGATGTATCAGATCATCAAAGTTATGAGATCATGAAAAAGCCAAACTTGAGTCAGACAAACAGTTTTCATTTGATAAAACATTATACCTCATTCTGTAAGGGAAGAATACTACTCCGGTGACTTTCAACCCTTTTTGTCCCTTTATACTCTTCACACAGCACTCAATGATATTTGTCAATATCTGTATCCTGTAGGTTGGTAAAGGGTTGGTTCACCCAAATTACTTCTTTCTGCCCCAGAAATATTCCATCTGAAGGCTACCCACAATGAGCTGTGTTAGTTATCCAGAGTAAATAGGACATTGATTCTGGAATGAGATATTGGCTGTTGAATTGTTTACACATTTTTCAATATTTGAGATTTAGATGAACTGACCCTTTAAAGCTGCAGCGTGTAGAAATGGAGCAAATATGATTAAAAAAAAGTTATTTTTATAAAACGGTCACTCTATCCTAACAGTAGTGCATGAGACAGGTATTCTGAAAAAAATCATGTGCCTCTGTGTCCTCTGGTGTCGTCCAGTGCCTATTTCTCACCTCAAAAGTTTTCAGAATCATCTTGTAGTGTCTGTTTAGCTGTAAAATGAGAACGTTTGTGACCTGGCAGCCATGTTGAGATCAGTTGAGGAAATACCAGGTTTAAAACTAAGGTTGGTAATCTTCAAAAACATTTTTTGTTATATTTGTTGAAATTCTCATTACATCCTGACAGCAGTCAATAAATCAAATGCTCTGACAAAAAAGAAAAATAAAGTACATGTGGCTGTCGCAGGACTGTTATAAGCCCGTCCAAACCAAATGAAATGATTGGATGGCCTACCTGCCTTCCTGTCTACCTGTGCACACTCTGCTCGTGCACTCATTGCGTGTCACCGGAGTCTTCACAAGCTGCTAGCTGTGTGAATAAGTAACAATATAACCATGTTCAATGTTCATAATCTTTGTGTTTTCATGTGCACTGTAAATATGAAGCTACAAAGGCATAAAGACTGGAAACAGGGGGAAACAGACCTGTCTCTGTCCAAAGAAATCCTCCTACTGCCACCTTCTAAAGCTCACTAATTATTAACACATTGTATCTTGTTTGTTAATCCGTACAAAAACAGCACGTTTGGTTTTACATGTCTTGCTAATGGGTCTCATATAGTCCTTACCTATACATGCATGTCATACTAGAATGGATGAAAGGTTGAAAATTGAAAAAGTGGTTATTTGGACTGGGATTGTGCAAGTTTATGAATATTTGTATGAATAACAACATTTTTACATTTGCCTAGAGAGCAGTAAATAAAAACACCTATTTATTTGTGTTAATGTTGTGTTAATGTTGTAATGGTGACTTTGGTCAAGGTATGGGGATGTTAAAGTGAGGCCTAAGCATCTGATGTTTTTTTTGTGCTAATGTGTGCAGTAAATACTGACTCAGTTGGTTATGTATGTTTGTACTCATTACAGTGCCCAGGTAGCATGTATTGTACTGAGGATCTAAGCACCAAAACATAAATGCATTTGATAAAAATTATCTATTTTCTCTATTGTTCACTGAGCAGCATGTACAGGGAAGTATTTGTAACACTGCACATTTTTTTATTTGGTTTAAATTTTAGTGTGAATCTCATGTCAATGCATCTCTGCTGTGATCATGTAGCCTATGCTCCCTGTGTAAACCGACTAATACTTGTAGAAACATCTTATTAATGAAACTTAATCCTTATTCTTTGTCCTCTACCATACTCTAGCCTTAAACCTCCTACTGTGTCTCAGCCTGGAAACGCAGCCAGATTTGTTCAAAGATTGCTGACCCACTTACTCAGACTTGTTTGGGACAGGGAATACATGCGGATGAGACAGCAGCTTTATTTTCAGACTGTGTGCATTTTACAGCCATCTACAGAGCAAACTATGCCACGTGTTGTTTCTTAAGCGACCACAAGAGGCCGTGTTGGTTCCACCTCAAAACCAGTCGCAATCCTTCAGATGATTCATTTGTATTGATCATTAGTTTCAGTTCAACCAGATCAAAAACTTTACATTTTAAAACAATATATACAACAAATTTGAGTTTTACAGTTAGTTATTTTAAAAGGAACTATCAAAGTCATTGTGCCAAGCAAACAGAATATCCATTAAACTGACTTAAAACATTAAACTAACAAGATGCACATGACTTATAGGACTTTACTGGATCCACACTAACTTCTCAACTGATCTGCATTTGGTTTATTTATTCCTATAGACTAGATGTCACATCAATCCCCTGAAAAGGTGTGAAAATAAATAATGGCTTGAGTACTGTGTCGATTAGAGGAATGTATATATCACCTTTTACTTAATGCTATAATCCAAACAATGCTCAAATAAACATTTAGACATAACAGTATGGACAAAACCAGACAATAAGAGAGATCATATTAACACTGCCATACTAAATATAGTTCCCTGAAAGATTTAATTCCCCTGAATCTATTCATTCATTTACAATTATGTAATTGTTCTCAATGGCTTGATTGTCTTCAGCACTGCTGTTGACTGTGTTAGGGTTGTTAAAAAGTCACGTCCACCCACAAGACTGAACACTTTAAATGTGATTTTATAATAGAAACAACAACAGTTACGCTACAAGGGAAGAATTACATTTGTTTGTTTTTTTAATATGTTCTATAATATGTGTTAAAAATATGCTTTTTGAAGTAATATGCAGTGTAGTGGATAGATTGAAAGAGGAAAATATTGTACATATTATTTACAATATTATTTATCTCCCAAGCTTGCATGTGATAAACTATAACTATTTATAGAATTGTGAATTCCTAATATTTTTTACATTTTTTTAAGCACACTAGGTTGAGTCACTGTAGGTTGCTGCAAATCTGTTCCATTAAAAGATTATTATGCTGCATATAGAGATGCGCTGCTTTAATCTGGATGAGATATTTATATAAAGCCAGATCATTCGGAATTCCAAATTTGGCCCTATTAATGGAGTATTTGTCTTTGCTGTTATGTAAACAGAGTCATCAGACAGCGAGGAAAAGAGAGAGAGAGGAAGGGAGAGCTGTGTTTCAGGGTGGGTTGATGATGACAGCCCCTGGCCCTGCATTGCTGACGAAAGCTGCTTAGCTCCTCAGTTGCTATGGCAACCGGGGAGAGCAGCCAGACAAAAACGAGGCAAAGGGGAGGGGCTTTCAAGGGAGAAATAGAGGAGAAAGGGCTGGATGGGAAAGATAGACAGAGGGAGGGATACAGACAACCGATAAAGAAACGCATCGAGAGCAACAGACGTAAAGCAGACGGAGATAGAGAGGAGGTCTGGATATAAATGCTCACTCCACTGGCTGGGGAATAATAACTGCAGCGAGTGACTGGAGGATACAGAGAAAGGGGGAAACAGAGAGAAGATGGATGTACAAACAGAGAACACAGACCCCCCGCCTTCTGAGTCCCAGTCGAGTGGAAAAATCAGAAAAGGATTCAAGCTGTTTGGCAAACGCAAGCCAGGTAACATCTTTTCTATACGAAGCAAAGGGGATGGGAACAACAAGTCACCTGTTATCAGGAGCAATACCTCAGATGGATTATCGGACACCGCACCAGATTCCGAGCAGGAGCCCGACACGGAAAAGGGACAGGAGGTGAGTCAAGGAGAGAGGGAGCAGGCAGAGGAGGAGCCGCTTGGTGAAGATGGCGTTATGGCTGCTTCCTCTGCTGCTCGCGCCTCCATTTCTTCAGTCAGCTCAGCCAAGTCCCTCAGCTTCCTATCGCTGCTGAGGGGCGGCCGGAGAGGGACGGGGGACCGCAGAGTCCACACTGTGTCCCAGCCGGCGAGTCGGCAACGTCGCGGGCTGAAGGCTCTCTTTGGCAGCGTTAAGTTCCGATCAAAAGACAAAGAGGAGGAAGCCCCTCCGAGCCCACTTCTCATGTCGTCCCGCGCCAACAGCGTGGAAATCATCAAAGAGGACCTCACCCTCACCCCCAAATCCCAGCCTCGCTCTCCGGACAGCCCCGAGACTGAGAGCTGGGAGCCTGACAAGAGCTTAATGACACAGGACAGTGCAGCTACGTCCCCATCAGAGACCATAACCCCCAAGGTGACGGCGGGCGATGTGAGTCGAACTAACGAGCATGTGCCGCCTTTACCCATCTCTGGGCCACCCTTGGTACCTGGGGATAACAGCCTAAGCTGCTTGCTGGCAGACATCTCCTCGCTCCTGACCTTTGACTCAATCACAGGAGGTGGAGACATCATGGCCGACGTAGAGGCGGAGTGGGGAAAAGCCAGCAGTCCCGTCAATGTCCCGGTGACAGATTTCACGGCATCATCCACGTCTCTCTTCTCCAAGTCCAGCATCTCATCTACAGCAAAACCCTCTCCTGTAGCCGTCCCCACAACGGCCTCGACCCAATCCTTCACTCTTCTGACAAAGACACCTCTAACCTCTTCTCCCAAGCCGAGCTCCATCATCACAACGTTGACCAAAACTTCCACTTTGACTACTCACTCAGTCAAATTGAGCTCGGACTCGATGCCAGCGTCTGAGCCTTCTGCTATTATTACAATTAAATCGACTCCTACGCACATTGCAACAAAACCCTCGACTCCTGTAACATTAACAAGCTTTTCGGCCCCCAAAATGTCTTCGTTGACAATGAAATCCACACTGAGCTCCACCTCCACCACTACTACCACAGCTCCACCATACACCCCGGCCGCTGTCATCAAGGCTCCCTCAATTAGTCCAACTCTTACCTGTAGGCCTATGGCTAGCAAATTAGCATCAGAGATTGCAGCACCTCCTCAAATGATTGCGTCAGTAAGTAAACCCATCCCTGTAGTTACCCCAACTCCTGCGCCAGCTAAACCTCCACCAGTAACCCATAGCCCTCCCACCACTGTTGCTTTCGCCCAACCGCCACCTGCTAAATTGGATTTAACTTCCACTTCCTACAAACCTCCCTTAAGTTCAGCTGCAGGAGAATCTAAAGCCCCAGTGATTGTATCACCGGCCTGTGCTGTTACAATCAAACCCTCCTCTCCCGCACCGGTTATCCCGTCCAAGATTACACCGGTTCCCACATCAACTACGACCTCAGGCTCGGTATTTGTGGCCCTTTCCAAACCTACATTCACCTCTAGCCCAATGGACTTAACTAAGACCCCTCCCTTCCTTGTAAATGTTCCAGATATTTATCCTTCCTCTACCCCGACTGCCACAGCTAAAACCCAACCCAGTCCTGCATCTGTCCCAGCTCCATCTTCAACTTCTTTAGATAAGATTCCTCCCATGACTAAACCCACTCCTGCACCGGTCTCTTTAGATAAGATGCCCCCTGTTCCCACACCAACCCCAACCCCTACCACTCATGCTCCACCTTCTACAGCACCAACACCTCCTGCTCCTGCTCAAATGCAAGTTTCTCAATCTAAAGCCCCTCCTGCTCCAGCTCAGATCTCAATTTCTGTATCGAAACCCCCTCCTGTCCTTGCTCAGATCCCAATTTCTGTATCTAAGCCCCCTCCTGTCCCAGCTCAGATCCCAATTTCTGTATCTAAACCCCCTCCTGTCCCTGCTCAGATCCCAATTTCTGTATCTAAACCCCCTCCTGTCCCTGCTCAGATCCCAATTTCTGTAACTAAACCCCCTCCTGTCCCTGCACAGATCCCAATTTCTGTGTCTAAAGAACCGCCTGCTCCTGCTCAAATTCAAGTTTCCCAATCCAAAGCCCCTCCTGTCCCTGCTCAGATCCCAGTTTCTGTATCTACTGACCTTCCTGCCCCCGTTCGTATCCCAGATTCTGCACCAACCCCTGCCCCTTGCCCTGTCACTTCTCCTCCTTCTACTCCTACAACTTGGCCAAGCGAGGCCCCAGCCTCTGCTAAGATGAGAGGAAGTGGACAGGCATCAGTTGATGGGCAGCTGATTAGTCCCAGTAGCACAGGTGCCCACGGGGCCCAGACCGTGCCGTCAAAAACAGAAGAACTGCATAATGAGTCACGAACGAGCCTCCAGGGCACCCCCAGAGAAAGTAGGATACCACAAGTAAAGGCATCAGGACTTAGCAAGATACCTGTAGTCGGAGGGGGCAGAGCCGGCAAGCTACCTGTCCGGGACAGTCAACACGTCGATGATGAATCGAGCAGGGACCCCCCTACTCCTGTGCTGGAAGAAGAGAGGCCCCATTTCAACTCACATGATGCAGGGAGTAAAGATAAAATCCGTGATGTCGAGGTTAATGTGCCCACCTCAAAACACACCCAGGAGGAGAGTCAGCAGCTTCCTCAGCCAAAGGTCCTCACCAGTTTACCGCGTGACTCGAAGATCCCTGTGAAGCACGGCGCCCAGTCTCACACTGCCTCCCAGATCCCTCTAGCTAAAGAACCGTCTCGCACCAAGATCCCCGTGTCCAAGGTTCCTGTCCGCAGGGCCGGTAACAAACCTGCAGCTGCCCAGATAAGAAAATAAAACAATGGACTTCAATCGATCAACGATACAGATTACGGCTTGGACTGCTGAACTTTTTTTGCCCCAGTATAACAACACAACAACCCTTCTTTTCATATTTCTAGACTGTAACTTTTGGCTTCACTTATACACCATAAGCAACAATAACAGTGTCAAGGAGGCAACTCAAGCACAAAACATCTCCACAAGGAGCCAAAGCAACAAGCCTGGCTCTTTGGTGCTGAGGCAACTGGACATGCACTCAGGAAAGGTTTGGGGTCACACCCGAACACACAGCAGCATAACTAAGGATAAGCAAGATAAAAGCTCTTCTGGGAACACAGTCATACACACACACACAACGCGGGCAAGTGCCTTTATAAGGGTGCTTTTTTTGTCCGACAGACTCTCAGAATCAATCTTTTCTACAGTACTTTTAACTTTTGTTACTCCCACTTTTTGTAGGAACCGTTTTTTGTCTTTCTTTCCAGCAAGTCTCTTTGATAATAATAACCAGTCCCTTTATTTTTATTTATGTCAGGAGAAGAACAGCGGGAGCTCTATAAATTAATGCAAAAACCAAATTTACATTCCACACCTATCTCTGGATGTATATGTAGCAGAAAAAAACGTGCCATTCATTTTTGCACAACATGTTGAACTGTACAGCGCCTGTTTGTCCGCCTGCTCATATGTAACGTGATCAGATCTCGCTGTGAACTATGGGAGAGACTGGTTTTGAGGGGGGAACGGAAATCACTCCTTCCAGTGGACAGCCATTATGAATTGCACCGTGGACGTTTGGAGTGAGACAGAGAGGATGCTGAGTTGAGATCTCTCTTACACTGGCACATCCTTATCCTTATCTCACTTATACTCAGATGAGAACAGTATCTCTGTGTATAGTCTCATCTATGTTGTCCTGTTTCCTATTTAATCAATAAAACAATATGAGTATTTGCAAGATGAGATCTGTTTAAGTTGTGAATTATATTCTGCATGTTTTTAATACTGTGGCAGTTTGTAGACAGATAAGACATTTTTTATTTATACATCATCTCTTGAGATAATTTTATGTGAAAGGAAATTACATAAGGGAAAAGTAGTAAATGGATATGACCAACATTTTATCTTTTCACTAATGGCTCACTGAGTGTCCTCAGAGGAGCATCATTCCGACATCATCCACACTCAAAGCTCACTGACCTGAAAAACAAGCACATGAATGTCAGCAGAGCCTGGCCAATCGGCTGCAAGGGAAAACGCTTAACATGCATACCTTACTATCAGGAAAAGGGGTTAGGGAATGTGTGTCATTGCTATTCTTAGTGTGAAATGCACTCAAAGGACGTGCTGCATAATGCCTGAGCGGATCATTTGATTTGGACTTTTAATATCAGTTTGATATCAATGTAGAACAGAACAAAATGCAGATATTTAGGCTGTAGTGAACAAAAAAAAAGACTATAATGTTGCACACAGGCAGAAAATGTAGGAAAAACATGTTGAAAAGCAACTCTAACAGCTAAGGATGAGACACTGATTTGAGTCATGGGGTAATGTTAAGAGGAGTCTGGTGTTAGGAATAAGGCGTAAAGGACAAAGGGTGAATTTCCGACAAAAAAAGCAGTGCGGAGGTGACACAAAAAGACCTCTGTGTGCTTCACGAAGCCAGAGGCTACAAGCTGAGAAGAGAGGACCATCATTTGACCGAGAAAAACACGAGGATTTCACCATATCAGGTGCTGATGAAACTGTTTCCATGTGAAAAGAACAGTTTCCCCCCAAGGCTCTGACATAAAACACAGGTTTGCCTCTTAGTAACACCTGCGATATGGGATGAAAACGTATTTAAAAAATTGGCTTAGACAGCATGTAGATTTATAATCATGCATGTTAGAACAGAGATCAGGCTGGTTATGAGGGCTCACATTGTGACACAGCATGCTAAATTATATTATGCTCTCCGTTATAGGAAACTGGTATGAATATGTATCATGTAAGAGGAATCTGAAACAGTCTGCCTTTTGTCAACATCCATTCACATGATTTTCACGCAATGTGGCCTTCATGCTTATAAGTGATAATGTCAACAGCCTTGATTGAAGCACAACCAGGGAACATGTTGGAATAAACTTTTGTGCAATATTGCATAAGCTGCTCTGTTTATAGGTTGTTTGTGTGTCTTTAAGGCCAACCCCCTCGCCCCAAATATGTTTACAGCATCCAAAATGCACCGAGGCCACCCTGGCTTTCTATGGTCTGCGTGTGTTTGTGTCTGTTTCTGCCTCTGGAGAGAGGCATGCTGAACCTAATTTAGCATGCTTCATTCTGTGTTTCCATGCCAACCCCACTAGGTCAACCAATGAAAAGCAGTGAGTGTCGAGAGGAGGAGTTTAAAACCATAAGTGCCTTAATGAGCACACTCACATGCTAATGAGAACAGCTATTACTTCATATAGCATTTTAAATGGAATTATAACAATTTAGAGCATCATAATAATGCTTCACTGTCATTATGAGACATATTTTACATAGATTATCAAACTGTTTCCAAACTCTGTTTTGCATTGACCTGAGCTGAACCAGCCGTGTAGAAAAAAATGGCAGCATTGAAACCGAAGATACAAACATGAAGGCTATAAGAGTGGTATTTAAATGTAGATAATATTACATTCCCAGAAAATCCTGAATTTCTGAGACATTTCAGACATTTTCTAGACATACTTGGAGCTGATGAATTAGCACAAAATGCCACAGTAATGGTGGTATTGGCTCTTATCAACAAGATCAATAAAAGGTCAACTCCTTTAGGATCTAGTAAAGCTTCACTACAGGGACATTGTGCTGCCCCATACAATAATGCCATTGATTCCCATGATGATACGTTACATAACAGTGCAAAAATAAAGCTATGGTACTCCATATCCATGGGAAAACACATTCTCTTGCCATGTTGGGATTTCTAAAGCTTCTTTTCAGTGCAAAGCAAGAGCCAATTTATACCCCACTCTTTAACATGATTATGAACATTATAAAAAAAATCTGTTTAACAGGCAAAGTAACCATAACATTTCACAAATATGATTCATAATCAAAATTATTTATTCTTATTCATATTGGAACAGGACAAATGTCAATTATAAAAAAGACTGTAGCATATAGTCGGCTAAAAAGTCCATTTTTCATACATAAAATATTAAATGTATTAAAAATATATATATATAAATGCCGTAATTTGTTTGGTTTCAAGGCTTGTGTCTCATGCAGCGGACGACAGTTTGTGGATGAGATGTTAACATGACAGAGACACCTCCGTTCACTGAGAAGGCAACAACTCATCTGCAACCCTGTTGGCTCTGCAGCCTCATCTGTACTGTGCAGTCTGTAAACCAACAGCTGGTCACTTGCTGTTAAAGTAATACTTTCTGTATTATCAAAAACTAGATTAGAAATATAGTCAAACTGTTGCAAACAGTCAAAGAATATACAGATCAAACATATGGGCTGTGTAAAACATTCAAATAATTAGAAATAATTTTGTATTCAAGATCCTGAACATGCTGATTTCTATTTTGGTTCCAAAAAACAAATATTATATTGATATGCATGTGCTTATAAATGCACATATTAGGTATATGAGCATTACAAAACATTGATCACTGGTGGGCATGGACCTACCAACCAGAGGCATTACATCATTTCAGTGCAATAACTCTGCACTGAGGACCTCTGCTGGTGAAAAAAGATAATGAACTGCTTTAGAGTAAAATTCGGGTGACGCAGTACATATAGCATCACTGCTGCTCAACATGGCCTCATCATATCAGACCTGCAGCCTCTACTATAGACAGAGGGAGCTAGCGGCACAGCGGTAGGCATGAAACACTGTACCATTGTGATTTAGGTCGATTATCTACTTTTATGAGTAGAATATTTACCAACAATTACTAATAATTCATAACAATAAAACCTGAAAAGTGCCTGTAATCATCTCTCTTTCGTGACTGAAGAATAAGTGAAGAAAAAGCCAAAACTAAGACTCGTTGGAATGAAAGAGATGAAAAGAAACGTGTATGTGGTTTGACGGAATACTGATGGTGGACATTCAGCCCTGCTTTAAATAAGCAGACAAGACCAGCTTATGCTTGTAGTCTGGCAGCACCAATAAAATAAAAAATGTAAAGTGATAGTCCAGTAATTACAATAAAGAAATAATAAATCTGAGTTGAAATAAAAATGTGCATTCTTTTAAGTACAGATGGGATGATCCAACCTTAAGTAGAGAGGAGGAGGAGGGGGAGGAGGAGACGACGAAGAAAAAGAAGAAAGAGAAGAAGAAGACGAAGGAGCAACACAAGATGTAAAAGTCACAGAAGAAGATGATGAAGAAGTAACAGATGAAGATGATGAAGAAACAGAAGAAGACGAATAAGTAACAGAGGAAGAAGATGAAGAAGTAACAGAAGAAGAAGACGATAAAGAAACAGAAGAAGACGAAAAAGTAACAGAAGAAGAAGCCAAAGAAGTAACAGAAGAAGACGAAAAAGTAACAGAAGAAGATGATAAAGTCACAGAAGAAGAAGACAAGGATCTACATGGCAGATATGTACATTAAAAGCTTAGATTATGGAAAGCATGGCAGATATGCATCTGTTATAGACAAGCAGCATCAGTATGTAGCGCAGTTTACAAGTGTAACAGATGTTGTGTTTCTGATCATTTAGAAGCTTCCCTGATCAAGTTTTCACTCAAAAAAAGCCAAACATAACAGGGAGTGTAAGAGACAAGCAGAGATTTTAAGAAAAGATAAAGTTAAGAAATTTAGTGAGTCTCACGCTACATAAACAACAGCAAAAATAACTAAATAGCTTAATTATGAAACCTGTATATCAATTCTTTTGATCTGCTACACATGATTACATTATAAAATGTGCTTCTGAGCAAGTGTAAACAGAAGTTTTTGTTGACCTCATGAACATCAATCTCTGCTCAACGTAAGCGCTACGTTGATACGCGCAGAGCGCCACAATGTTTAACAATGAAATGTCGCGGTGTGGACCCTGATCTGTTGGGATCAGTTACACCATGAAATGCATGTGTCCTTCGGCACCCGTAACCATGACGTCCATCCAGATACGCATGGCCTCAGGCGACGGAGCCACCATGTAGTACACCCGATCGTGGGTCTTCACGCTGAACGTCAGTGAGGGGTTGGGGCTCTTTGGATGCGGAAGTGAATGTGATGTTGAGGAAATGAGAATAGAGGGGAGAGGGGTGAGGTGACGCATGTGTGGGAGGGAGAAAGACAAATGGAGGGAGAAAAGCAGACGATAAACAGATGTCAACGTTATTCAAAGAAAGAAAATGAGGTATGTGTAAGACGATGCCACATGGCAAAAATCACAGACACGCACATGAACTGACTTACTTTGTGTGCATTCTTTAAATGGTCGTAGTACACCTCCTCTATGGCTTGGAAGTAAATGACTCCTTTCATCTTGGTCTCATGTTTGTCTGAATATAAACAGAGCCAACAGCACTGTGATCAAAGCATCCAAAGTATTTTGGCATAAGCTAAAAAGTGACATCACTGTTGCAGTAACTTTGTCTCACATCTTAAAACTGAAAGCAAGAGCTACTCACCTGCATAGTAGGTGAGCGTCCTGCGATTCTGGTCGAAGACAAACCAGCGTTTCTTCCAGGTCTTGATCTTGCCGCCCATTTTGACCAGGAAGCCTCGACAGGTTTTATCGGTGATGGCCAGATGGAAGCAGGCGTCTGGGTTGTGTCCAGCTGCCTCGATATGGCCGTGGAGGTCAAAGTCGTCTTTTCTTACAGGGAGGTAGCGAGTCAACAGCCGGGACTATGGAAAAAGCAATTAAAGAACTTTATTGTTCAAGAAGTATTTAGCTCATGGTGAAAAAACCATCAGATTTCAACCTCTTCTCGTCAGTTGTTCTGATTACCTGTGATCTTTGTTTCTCCCTGAGCTTCACCTCTCTCTCCACAAGTTTCTGTCTCCTGCTCGTCTCCTCCTGCAGCCGTTTCTCCAGATCCTCCCGTCTTCTTCGCTCCTCCTCCAGAGCATGCCGGCGCATCTCCATCTCACGCTCCTGCCCATGCCACATAGTGGAAAATACATCCATCATCAAACACACACATCCATCTACTGTACACAGGAAGTCTTGGTTAGGTTTGGCACGTTACCCGATGCTCGAGGAGCCTGTGCTTCTCAGCCTGGGCCTCTCGCAGTAAACGCTCCATTTCCTCAATCTTCGCCATGTTGGACGTGCTGGCGCTGACGGGAAACACAAGTTGTCAAACACAACAATAACCCGATTTCTCCCAACCTATTTTCTTGAAGCCCCCCTACATGTATCTAAGAAAAGCTGAGCCCCCCCCCCGGATTTTATGACTTCATCACCCTAAAAAAAATACAAATCCTCGAACAAAATCTTCTCTAATTTGACTAAAGCAATTAGTTCGTTTTTTTTTTTTTTAAATGAATCAACTTTCTTTAATGAATATAACTTGTCAGTGCATGCCTCTCTTTTGTGTGGCAAGCAGTACAGCAAACAGTTTTTTGACCACATTAAAAATATTGTTTTTGAAAGGCTAAACGCCAACAAATATGGATTGAAGCAGAATATTTCGTGAGATAAAAACATGTTGTGAATTTTCACTTTATAACGCTCTGGAGATATTGGAAATGTTTGGACCACACGA
Organism: Sebastiscus tertius; assembly: GCA_916701665.1. Classification (NCBI taxonomy): domain Eukaryota; kingdom Metazoa; phylum Chordata; class Actinopteri; order Perciformes; family Sebastidae; genus Sebastiscus; species Sebastiscus tertius. Next base: position 87,331 of record CAKAOH010037643.1, on the reverse strand, counting down.
GTCAGAAACAATCCTACACAGCCACTATTGAAATTTAATTCTACTCATAATATTAGTGTAGGCTGGTCTTTATCTGATACTGGGCACAAATACCGGGTTTAAACAGAATGTGGCCTACTGAGTAGCTTATTAAATTGTTTTTTATACAGAATTTTGTATAAATTAATCCAGTAAGTGTGTTATTGTGATTTCAGTTATACGTGTGCAAATCTAATTTTGACAACCTCAGAGCAGAGACATTCTGGCGAACCCCCTGTGGTCTTTGGCTGTATATGATAAGCTAAAACAATAAAACAAATCTAGGTGATAAAATACACTAACAAACAGACAAAAATAAAACATGAGGCCATGCAAAAAAAACCCGCATTTGTACAAATATCATAAAATGAATAAAGAATAAAGATGAATATGGATTTTTAGTTTTCAGGTTTTTGTTTAAATTTGCATGAATTTGTGCAAACTTGTAAGCCCCCACCATTGAATTTCCTAATGTGTATGGAACTGTTTAGCGTATTGAAAAGCGTAAGGAGAGCTAGATATCATGTGGATATGTTTATCTCTCATCTGACACAAACCGAGAGCATCACAGCCTTTTCAATAAACCAAAAGCATTTCCTCTCTCTGTTTGCTCCTCAGAATATCTTCTGCAACCTTTACGCTCCAAACTTCATTTCTAAAAATACAACTTCTGACTCAGACATATTTGCTCTTTTCAAAGTAGGCTTTCATCTGTACGTCACCATGCCTTCTCTCTCTAACCTGGAGATGTTGTCTGGGGAGCAGGCAGAGAAGCTGGTCTCCAGGCTGTCAGAGCTGTCCACGCTGACGGTATCTGAGGCCTGGCTGTTGTCCGGGTAGGTGAAGGAGTCCAGGAACACGCTGGGCTCAGAGATCATCCTACTGCAATAATCACTCCTCCTCTGTCTGTCTTCATTCATGTGTGCATGGCTGTTGCCTGCTGACGGAAGAGAATATTACAGTAAGGAAGCGGAAATACCATCTAAGTATTCATTAACTTGCTGGCCAAGTGGGATAGCATCTTGTGATCATATTAATATTATAAAAATAGAGAGACATTTTAGCCACCGTCTTCCATATTAGGCTGAATAGTTGCTGTGTAGCTTAAAACACTCAATCTTCAAGGAAAAAGCATCATGATTACATAAACTGTATGGCTATTATGCTACAGTATTAAACATCATGCTTTTCTTGAGTGATAAATGCTGACAAGATTTAATCTTCAAACAAGTTTCTCAAAACCTCATTACACATATCTAATGAATTATACATAGTTCAATGAACCAATGAAGATACTTTGCATGTGTTTCATGTTTTGAGCAAGCTTTGGTATCACATTTGGACTAAATGTGTCTCCCTTTGTGCTGCATCCGTTCGGCATTTCCTGCCCTACATGCACAACGCCTGAGGTTTAAAGCCGGTCACACAGTACAGATTTGATGCAGACAAGATGCGACAGTCTGGTACACTGACTCACTCTTGGGCAGGCGCCGGGTGCTCAGATCCCGAGGGGAGAAGTTGAAGCCTTGTGGGATGACGCTGCCACAGCTGGAGCTCTGGGACAGAGGCAAGTGGGTCTGAGGAGGAAACAGCGGCACGCATGCTGTTCAGGATCGGGCTCTGCAACCTTCACACAACTACAAACTTCTCTCAAAGCGCTTCATGAGCTGGATGGGTGTTGCAAGTCAGACTGAAACTGTGAATTCCTGTTTGGGTGGATCATCCTCTGGGGACAAAAAGTCTTTCTGGATACAAATAATGAGGGCAGTGAAATCCCCTATTCTGCAGTCCAGAATCAGAATGAGCACATAGGCTCTGTTCAGACCTGGTATTAACATGCGTGCTGAGTGATCAGATCACAAGTGTACAGCTCTCAGTACAGGTATGAATGCACTCAAGACGCATTGAGGACGCATTGAGGACGCATTGAGATCCGATCGCTCAGACCACATTCAGAGGTGGACTGGGCCACATTCTTTTAGCAGTGTGTACGCAAATGCTTCCTGGGTTAAGGACTTCCTACTCAACTGACATCCGGCTGGCATCCACAGGTCTCACTGCGCTCCTCATGTGAATAGACAGGCAGACTGCGCTCCTCATGTGAATAGACAGGCAGACACGAGCGTTCGTCTGCCTCGCAGCATGGAAATAGCCTCTGTGCTCAACTGTATTCTATCGGTAAACTGTATTTTATTCAAATATATCTTATCTATAGGCTATACACCGATCAGCCATAGCATTAAGACCACTGAGAGGTGAAGTGAATGTTTTGATTCTCTCGTTACAATGGCACCTGGCAGTGGGGGGGATATATTAGACAGCAAGTGAACATTTTGAACTTTGAACTTTGTGTTGGAAGCAGAAAAAATAGGTTAGCGTAAGGATGTGAGCGACTTTGACAGGGGCCAAATTGTGATGGCTAGACGACTGGGTCAGAGCATCTCCAGAACTGCAGCTCTTGTGGGATGTCTGCAGTGGTCAGGACCTACCAAAAGTCATCTAAGGAAGGAAAACCAGTGAACCGGCAACAGGGTCAGACCCAAGGCTCAGTGATGCACATGGGGAGCAAACGCTGGCCCGTGTTGTCCGATCCAATAGAAGAGCTACTGTAGCTCAAATTGCTGAAAAGATTAATGAACACAGTGCATCGCAGCACAGCCGCAGACCAGTCAGGGTGCCCATGCTGTCCTAGTTATGGCTGATCGGTGTATATCTACAGACTATCATTATCATTATATATATCATTATCATACTTGTTGGAGGTGTGTCGGTGTTTTTGTTACAGTGTTTTGCAAGGAGCTGACCCCGGCTCTCTGAAGCTCTGTACCCCGCTGTTGCCTGGCAAAGGCAGCGGTGCCAGAGGTACGGAGGTCCCCGGGGACCGCCAGTACAATCATTTTTATTTTGATGTTAATAAAATGTGCCCAAATTCACGAATATGTAGGATATTACTACCGACATTCATGTAATATTACGTCACAGCGTCTGCTGTATTAGCCATGTGTTTACTACGTGTTTATAGAGCGGGGAAGTGATATCGGGTCACTCAAGACGCATGTGGAGACGCATTCTAATGCCAGGTGTGAACAGACGTACTTAAAGCTGTCCACTTGTGATCCGATCACTCAGGACGCATGTTAATGCTGTATTAGCCATGTGTTTACTACGTGTTTATAGAGCGGGGAAGTGAGATCGGGTCACTCAAGACGCATGTGGAGACGCATTCTAATGTCAGGTGTGAACAGAAGTACTTAAAGCTGTCCACTTGTGATCCGATCACTCAGGATGCATGTTAATGCTAGGTCTGAACAGGGCCACACATACATTTTTTTGAAACTGGGGTTATTCTCGCTGTAAGACCTCTACTGTAGTATTACAGTATGCTTTAAATAAGAGTAAAACTATTAGTTCTTTCAGATTTGAAACACCCAGTTTGATCCTACCACCTTTAAAGTCTGCTAAGGTAAAAAAGGTAATGACCTTGGGAGGAAGCGTGCGTCCCAGGGATCTGCCATAAGAGGTGAGGAGCTGCTGGCTCCTCTTATGAGGTAGGCTGTCGCTCGGGTGGAAAGAGTTTTCTTTGCCGCTTCTTCTCCTTTCCTTCAGAGAGTGCTGCACAGTAAACACAAAGGATAAGAAAGGATAAAAATAACAGGACTTCTCATCAGAGACATTGAAACTTTGGTCATTCACGGTGTGACAGAGACAGGGGAGCCATCTGCTGGTGGAAATATGAACTCACACCTACCTCTTTCATAGCTACAGGGTTGTTAGTGAAGCTCTGCCCCTCAGACAACTCTGCATACTTTCCTTCCAAAGAGGCCAGTTTCTCTCTCTCCTGCAGACACCAGGATAAGATCTTTAAGTAAATTAAATCAGATATTTACCATATAACGCAGCATGCAAAGAATGTACTTACCTTCTGAAGCATGACGAGCAAATTGTTTTTCTCCCTCTGGAAATTCTCTCTTTCTTGCTGAGCCTGTAAAGTAATCTGTGAGGACTGTTTCTTCAGTGTCATGAGTCTTTCCTGTGACAATAAAAACAGCAACAGCACAATATCACGACACAATATCCTGCAACTTTCTATGAAGCAAAGGAATGTTGTCACATTAGCAGATGCAGCAGATGTGTTTTATTATGAAGCAGCAGCAGAAAGAACAAAAGCAAATTCTTATTTCGGGGATGGGAAATACATTATGTTGTCACTCTCTTTCTGCCCTCAATTGAAAAAACAATGAATTCTTTCTTTATTACTAGTCTTTATAAACAGTATTTCATGCTTACCATTGCTGGTATTGCGGTTTCTTGTAATTATTTCATGCTTTGTGGTGCAAATCTCACAATTTTGCAGCTTTATTTTCATGCACAACCTGTAGTAAGATTAATGACAACAAACCACAATGTAGTAATTGAAAAAAGGCCGAAATTTAAAATGATCACCACAAAAACTTTTTTAAAGTGTTTGAAAGTGCTTCAACGGATCTTTTATTCTATATGATTTGGCAGATTAAGGCTGAAGTAGGCGAGATTGGAGCAAATATGATTAAAAAAGCTATTTTTATTAAACGGTCGCTATATCATGATGAAACAGGTAACCTGGAAAAAATAATGTGCCTCCGGTGTCCTCCGGTGTCCTCCGGTGCTCCTATTGGCAACTGCAAGATTTCACAGACCGGAGGAAAACAAGCAGTAAGAGCTCGCCTGAGATCTGCTGTCCATCTGCTGTCTAAGAGAGCTGGCTGTAAATCACTCACAAACTCCGACCAAATGGTCAAACTAGGCAGCGCTGATCAAATATGAATCAATATTATGTTACGTTAATGCCTATATTTCAAATGTTTCTTGTAGTGCACAGTTTAGCTGTACATGAGAAAGTTTGCGACGCCGCCACCATTGTGAAATCTGGTGAAGGTACGCCAAATTCTGGTCATCGCCATCTTGGTCTTTTGCAACCAGAAGTGACACAAGAGGGTGTAGCTGAGTACAACCAAACACTGAATAAGACATTTTTAGGCAACCAAATAGGCTAAAAAGGTGAAACTGTGAAAGGGTTAAAGTTGTAAGACGAAAACACGGACAACTCCCAGACCAGACAACGCTGTGGTAGCGACCTGTCAATTACAAGGTAGCCACACCCTAAAGCATACCCTGCTTCATCGTCTATTTGACTCTAAATGGGACCATAATTTACTAAATGAACATCATGCTTTATTGAAGAAGACTTGAAACTAGAGATTGAGATGATCTACTCATGTTCACAATGTTCACTGAAGTAATAAACCAAGTGAGAAGTAGGGCCATTTTCTCATAGACTTCTATAGAATGAGACTGCTTTTTGCAACCAGAGGAGTCGCCCCCTGCTGGCTATTAGAAAGAATGCAAGTTTAAGGCACTTCAGCATTGGCTTCACCTCAAGCATACCCTGCTTCATCGTCTATTTGACTCTAAATGGGACCACCAAGAATAAATGCATTTATCTGATAATATTAGAAACTTAAGGTAGGTTCAAACTCTGTATTTTGTTTTTTTTAAAGCCTACTGACAAGAAGTCTACCTCTTAAAGGAGATTATAGGGATATTTCTGTGAAACTACTGAAACCTCAGAGCAAGGGCCTGAAACTCTGAGACCATCGGGATACAGGTTTTTTGTTATGGACATGCACTGAAAAGTCCATACTGATACTAAAGATCCACTTTTTCTAAACCATAAAACATAAAAGTGATGCGGTGCCAGCACTACCTTAAACATGCAATACATGCTACATGCACACTCACAACGCCTCAATTGCCATACTGTACCTTGCGTGTGACTGCGACACGCTGACATTCGGCGATCTCTCGCAGCAGCTCCTGGCTCTGACTCTCTTTTTCCTCGCCCTGATTAATTTCTCTCTCAAGCTTCTGAAACTCTAAATCCTCCAAACTTTTTGTCTGCTCCTCGGCCTCCTGGGAAACAGCACAGACACACAATACCCCAATTATAAGGCAAAAGTATATAAATAGATGAGATGAGAATACGCTGTTTAAGAATTGGATCTACTTTAGACACAAGGAATGAACTATAACTTTAGATAGACAGTGCATACCTATATTTAAATCCATGAGTGGAAACAGTTTTGGTGTTTTTATCACAGTATTTAATGCTAATTAACATTTAAGCATGTAAGTTATTTTGGGCAGTGTGATGATGTCAGGTTTCAGGTGATTATAGTTTTCCACCAAATTGGAGTCAGATGCGCTAACAACTTTTTTACACATGGTAACTATTTGGGCCCCTTTCCAAATATGGGTCTCAGCTATACCATGCAGGGCAAAAATAGAAGTTGTGAATGTGAGACAGGAAGTAAAGGAGGGTATCCAGGATTATAAAGAACAAGGTCAAGAGGGATAATACTGTAGGTGCAAAAAGAAAAAAAAATTGTGATGAAAAGAAAAAACAGACCGCACAGGTGAAAAATTAGGTATTTGTTTTTTCTGTGAGTCTTGGCACTCAGTGCTAACATGAGCTAATTCTGGAGAATACAGAATAAACTGCTACGTATTGTCCAGTTGAGTTAGTTTAAGTGTTCTGCCCAGTGGATTACCAGAAGAATACTGAGTGAACGTGCTTGTTATTACTTTGTTTGGAGATGCCTTTACGTTCTCTGTTGCACATTTGGACAGTTTTAGGTGAGGGTCTTTTAGACAGCCTTTCAAGCTGTTTTGCAGATCCCATTCGTGATGACCCCAACCCCCAACCAGCTTGATCTGGTGTTGTACGCATTTCCTCTTGGAAAAAATATAATTTTGTTTGGTTTAAATGTAACTGAACCCATGTTTAGAGGAAGCTGTGGTTGAACTGAACTTATCCCCGAGGATTTGTTTATGCTGTGTAAGAACCCTTGCCCACATACTATGTCTGTCATGGCTTGATCATTTTATATACCTGTGATTTCTCAGTGTGGCTTGTCTTCTCAATACCATGAATCTTTTTCTTAAGTTGCTCCAGAAGCTCCTTTTCCCTCTGCAGCTGGGCCATCTCCGACTCATGCTCCCCTTCCAGCAGAGCACACTCCACCTCCATCTGTGGGAAAAGAACATTTATTGTCAACTTTAAAGTGAAACAAACTTAATGAAATAGATAATCAGGCAGAATAAGTTGAGCAAATTGCATGATTTCTGCAGCTCACTTAATCAGCTTTACTGTGAACAAACACTATCCAGCTGTTCAGGTGTTCAGGTGTCAGCTTACATGCTGCACTGTGCCGTCTACCTCTCTGACAGATTCCTCCATCTGGTTGTCCAGGTCTTTGATCTTCTGCTCCAGCTCCTCGATGTTGTTCAGCACTTGAATCCTCTCTTCCTCTATATGCGTTACTTCCTGTTTCAGCTGCACGCTCTCCAAGGCCTGTAGTAACATCAGGAATGCATATAAATGCTTGACTGTACAGGACACTTCATATGTTGTGAATACACACAAATAAATACTTGATTAGTTGCTTGCACATTTAAGAAATGCACACAAAAATCCCCAGCATAAAGTTTATTGGTAGTAGCTTCTCATATTTGATGACTGAAACTAATTTTTTCCATGCATTTATATGTTGTTAAGCTAATTTGCCAGTCTGTAAAATCAGTTATATTGACTTAGACGACAGCAGCTGCTGTTTTAACTCATCCAAAGCTGGATCGCTGACAACAGGGCAGGATTCTTTTCTACTTGGTGTAATGGAAATCTCTATCAGTGCACTCCGCTGCCAGTCTCGCCCAAAGTACTCCCACTTAAGTATTTCATCGTCTACCACCGTCCTACGGACATTCATTCATGCTGCATTTCAGAGATCCTGTATTATCATGTATGCTTTCTTTTAGGAGACAGGAGGATTGTTTTTGTGGTCACAACCTCATGTGGCCAACAGCGCTAGGATTTATAGTTTCCCAGGCAGGCGAGTTGTGAGCAGTCGTTCTCACTGCACACACTGCTCTGAGGAATGCAGATGGTCGAAGAGAGGGAGTCTGTAAACCTCTGTCACAATTGGCACATCGCAGAAATGATGGTTTCAACTTGGAGATCTAATTTCTATAGGTGTATTTGAAAGTGACTTTCACATAAAAATACTGGTTGACTACCTGTGTTGATGTGTTCACTACATTCTGACCTTCATAAGATCTTCCATCCATTTAGCCCCAGTATATAAGTTCAAAACATCTGGAAAAACCCATGTCTTCATCATACATATACACTAGCATTCTTCCACACTCACACAGTTGTGCATGCGCGCACACACACACATGCGCACGCTAATTCTCCGTGGGATAGAGTCATTTCCTGTTCCCCTGAGTTTGAATGGCTGAGTGCTGAAACAAAACTAGGACTTCTTCATTAAAACCAGACACGCCATTAGGTTGTTAGAGTGGGAAAAAAAGCTGCTCTTTTACAGAGACAGCGGCACTGAGACTGGGGCAGTGGAGGATGGAGTCTGTCTGGGACCTAAAATCAAAGTATTTGATATATTATATATATTTATACAGTATGTGTAACTCAAACATGTTCATTCATTTCTCAGTATGTGCATCGAGGCTTCCCACTGACACAATCAAAAAAGTTGATGAAACTGCTTGTGTTGTGAAGAGTAGCTGTGTGTTCCAATATCTATGGAAGCCCATTTCTGCCACTGTGATGAAAAAAAAAGATCCTGTAAGTCATTATGAGATACTATCTCAAAATAATGAGTTAGTATCTCAACATTTTGACTTACTATCTCATTATTTTGACTTAGTATCTCAAAATAATGAGATACTAAGTCACAATAATGAGATGGTGAGACAAAGAAATGAGATAGCAAGTCAAAATATTGAGATAGCAAGTTAAAATATTGAAATAGCAAGTCAAAATATTGAAATACTAAGTCAAAATATTGAGATACTAACTCATTAAAATTACTTACGGAAGCTTTTTTTTCAGCACAGTGGCGGAAATGGGCTTCCATAAATACCCATACTACCGTACTATTTAGTATGCCAGAAAAATATTTAGTATGTCCCAATACATAGTATGTCAAATGCAAAATACCAGGATGTCCTACCACATCCAGTCGCATTTTGCAGTATGTAAGCTGGCATGCTTTTCTGGCTATTCTGACCCACAATCCTCTGCGCAGCGGAAAATACGTCACTAGTGACTTATCTATAAAATAAAGAGAGAGAGCACAGACAGTCGACATCTTATTGACAGAAGCCACAATGACAGACAGCGCATTCAAGTGTAGATAGGCTACTAACATTACATATTTTTGCGACTCGTGTATAACATAATTAATACATTAATATAGGCTGGGTTCCACATTGCACACTTTTTCTTTTTACTTCAAATTTCATGCTACAGAGTTGAGCAAGAGTGTCAAGGCACAATGTTATGACGAAGTAGTATGTCCCAATTGTATGCATACTGCATGCAACAGTACATAGTTTGTAAGGGCAGCTGCAGTACGTATTGAAGTAAAAATAAAAAAGTATGCAATTTGGACGCAACCCAGGCCTGGAGGTGGAGCTGTCTGAGGAGAAGCAGGAAGTGGGAGGAGCCCAGCTCGATCAGATCCTGGGCTCTCTACTGGCAACAACTGTTTGTCTGAGTGAAAATGTGAGTTTTCTTGCTCTTAGTACATTCATGTTTGCAGTACTTTGACGCTTGAGTGATTTATGTAATAAGTTGGAATGATGTACATTGTGTTATTTTTTGTCAGTTATAGGGCATAGGGCATCTATATATAGATATTTGCTCCCCATGTATTACATTTTGTGTATGGTGATAATACATGGTACATATTTTCTGTTAAGATAAAACCTGCATCGATTGTGCCAGCCTCACCTGCCATACCACCTGTCCATATCTACTAGGGCTGACCCGGTGATCAATCATCAATCAAATTCAAATTCAACCAAGTATTTGAATGCTTTGTTGTTTTTTTTGGGTTTTTTTTATATAGAAGTATGTAATATTGTATAAATCCTGTGAAATAAGAAATAATCCCACAACATTATTCATACATATTCAACATTAATTATTATTATTAGTTATTCTCAGATGGAACTCGTTTGTTGTGTGTAGAGGTGCATGTGTGTACAGTAGTGCGGCAGAGGCACTGTCCCGAAGCTTCAAATATTTCTCGACGCTCCGAAGCTTTGAAGCCCAAAAAATGGTATTCGGGACACCCCTAATATATACAAGAAAACACAACCAAAGTGGACTCTTCAATGTGGCATTGTGCCTGATCGCACATCCATAGTGTTGATCACCTGGTAATCAGTAAACCCCTCATACAGTCCTGACTGGTGAATATTCTACAGGAGGTCTTATGCAACTGTGATTTCTCTGTTTATGTGTCTGAACAACCCACATAAACAGGAAATGTACAAACCGCCAACTGCACACACTTACTGTAGAAAACATCCGACTGAAAACCCGATGATTCTGAGGAATCTGCGTGTTGAATAACACTGTGGAATACACACACTAAATCCAACCACCATGGATATGCTGTCAGCATATGGCTCAGAGCCTGCTTCATTGCACACGTTTGCACTTTTCATCTAGACAAATCCAGTTTTAACCAAATAACATTTGTCATTGTGTGACGTTATGATGATTTTAGACCACATTAACCCATTCTAGATGTCTTGAACATAATTGTATACACATTTCCCACATAGTTCACATACAGACACATTTGGTACGTATGCAAACTTTAGATTTTGAAGTGGGTGTTGTGTGGAAATGTGGAAAGGGAAATGGAAAGCATTTACCCTGCTATTACAAAAGGTAAACAAACAAGGATCAACAAGCTATCAGCAGTCTGATAAACTGCATTCCACAGGAGGGGTGTGTCCCGTTAGTCTTCACTACAGCTTCGTCCTGTCTTCACTCCACTCACTCTAACACTCGTTCTGTAGCATGAAGTAACTGAGAGAAGGCAAAGAAATGACGGGAGGACAAGATGTGGAAGTACTTGGGGCAGATTTTCCCTTCTTTATCAAAAACATTCAGTCCAGAGGCCTGTACTACGAAGCAGGATTTGGAGTTAGCGAGGTAACTTCAGGGTTAACCCAGGGTTTTCTGTCCTATGAAGGTGGATCACTTCTTACTGGGGTAAATCGCCATGGTAACTTATGCTGAACAGCTAACCTGTTCCAGATAAGAGATCAGCTCGTAAGTCAGTAGACTTGTCCATGTCTGTGATTGGTCATATGCTGCAAACACCGCCCCGTTTATGTGAACGCGCTCATAACCAGATTGAGAAACCCTGGGTCGATTTACCGAATTGATAACCACCGTCGTAGGACCGCTTTGCGGGATCTGGGTTGTTAGGGTTAGTTAAACCAGATGACGAGAAGATACTCTGGGTATGTTGAACTTGCTTCGAAGTAGAGGCCTCAGGTAATGCAGCCTAATCAGAAACTTTACTTCTTGTAGGTTTAACAGGCCTTTTTCACAGCAGATATTTTGACTTGCAATGCGTTCCAATAATCATACTACCATACTTTTTAGTACAAAAGAGAAAGATTTAGTATGTCCTAGTACATAGTATGTCAAATGCATTATGTCATAAATACCAAGGCCTATTGAAAGAGGCTGAGACACGGTCTTGAGCTATGGAGTATGACAAATGCACAGTGTAACTGGAGCTCCGGTCGTGCGTTGGTATTGGCTCAATTTTGGTAAATGCAGACTGCGCATGTGTTCTACCCCAATAATATGACGCGATGATGACACTTGACATCTCCTCTTTTCAACCTCCTTGAAAAATACCAGGATGTCCTACTACATCTGGTCGCATTTTGCAGTATGCAAGCCATCATGCTTTTCTGATTATTCTGACCCACAATCCTCTGCATTGTGGATATATGATCAATGGTAAATGGACTTGGACTTATATAGCGCTTTTCTAGTCTTCTGACCACTCAAAGCGCTTTACACATGTCAGCATTCACCCATTCACACACACATTCATACACTGATATCAGAGGCTGCTAAAGTGCCAACTTTGCCCTTCAGGATCTAATCTAATTACTCATTCACACACCGACGGCTATGCCTTCAGGAGCAATTTGGATTAAGTTTCTTGCTCAAAGACACATCGACATGTGACCTGGAGCAGCCGAGAATCGAACAACCGACCTTCCGATTGGTGGACAACCTGCTCTACCCTCTGAGTCACAGCCGCCCCAAGAGGGTCAAAGTTCAAGATGCAATGTTATGATGTCCCAATTGTATGCAATGCACACTGAATGCAACGGTACATACTTTGTGAGGGCAGCTGCAATATGTACTAAAAGTAAAAAGAAAAAGTATGCAACCTTACCTTGGCTCTGTGGTGGGTGGAGGGCGAGGGGGCACTGCTGTTGAGGCTGATAGCAGGTGAGTGGGACCTGGCCTCTCTGTAGCCACTCTGCTGACGCTGGCTGACCTGCTGCTCCTCAGCGACCTGGAAGTCTCTGGCTTTGGCTCCTAAGCAGCTCTCCGCAGCGGTGCTGCCCGGAGAGTCAGAGAACACCGACTCATCGTCTGACACCTGCAGCTTCTCCAACTCCTTATTGATCTTCTGCAGGTCAGAGACCGATGAGCCTGCCGGCTCTCTCTCCACATGGCCGAACTCGGTGCACAGGTTTAAGATGGTCTCTAGACGCTGGCACTCCTGTAGACAAGTGATCCATACATTTACTGTTAACATTCATGCTTTCAAACAAGGTGTTAAGAAGTTGTTAAAGTATAAAAGTGGATGAATTAGAACAGAAACTCACCAATCTCTGCACTTTCTGCTCCCTGAGTCGTTCATCTCTCTGGTGCAGGTGATAGTCTCTCAGCTCCTCTTTGCCATTCAAAGAGCTGATGCTGCCCACCCTTTGTCCTGGACCCAGCCCACCCTTCCCAAAGGACAACCTCCTCTCTCCGAAGCCCAGGTCTAAGCCTGTCCCGTCCAACTCTACACCCAGAGAGCTCAGAGAGGCCAGGCTGGCCCTCCTGGGGGTGCTGGGCATGCTGGCTGGTACCGTTACATCTGGTGGCTGCTCCAGGGAAGAGAGACTACGCCGCTGCCCCGCTGAGCCTCCTCTGTGGGAGCCCACTGAGTGTCGTAATGGCAGCGACAGGGCAGGGGGGTCTGCGTTGTGAAGCCGTGGCAGAGAACGACTGTGCATCCCCAAGCTGTTGAGGGAGCCAGTGGAGTACTTCCTCTGCCTAGAGTCTCCTCCAGCTTTGCCCTGAGAGTAGAGCCTGCGGCCCATGCGAGGGCTGGACGGCACGCTGGCTGCTCCACTTTTGACCCTGGGAGAACGAGGTAGGGGCTGCCCATAGGAGGAGAGCAGGGAGCTTCCATCTGCCACGTTAGAGAGGAGCAGACTGTCTTGTGACTGGTGGCGAGAGTGGGAGTGGCGGAGCAAGCCATTAGGGCTCAGCTGGCGTTCACCTTGGCGAGGCGATGGAGGCACGCTGCTGCTAGTCATGTAGGAAAAAGTTCTAGAGGCAGACGGAGGTCGTTCTGTATTGCTGAGGATTGACAGCGGCCTGGTGGGCTGGGATCCAACTGGTGCGGGCACGCTGAGGTACTTGCGGCTGCACTCGGCTGCCCTCAAGCTGGCCTCCAGAGCACTCTTTCTGCGCTGCAGTGTCTCCATCAGGTCCTGTAGCTCTGCCTTAGAGCGAGAGCCCCTCAGCAACGTCCCACCCACTGAGCCACCACCGCCGCGCTCCATCTTCACACAGTCTGTAGAAAAGAGTTGACAGAGTGTGAAATCATGCCCCTTTTTGGACTATGTAATAGAGTCAGGTTTAATGTAACCTATTTAATAAGCACCAGCTCAGCTATCACTCATGTGCTGAGTAAGGAGGGGGGGAAACCAGTGAAGAATGTACGCTCATACAGTTCTGAGCCCAATACAAACATTGGCTCAATCGGTGGTTAAGCTTCTTCTAAAAATGGAAGTATGCTGGTGGACCAAGACAAGCCAGAATGCATCATAGTCTCGACTGCAGGAGAAATCACTTCCACACCAGCCCAAATATCTGAGCAAGCAGTGTGAGGATGGTGGCCTGAGTCATGGGCGACTGGACGCTGAATCATTACAGAGATGTGATATAATTATTGTCCATCTCTTGTACTCCTTTGTCACAAAAACTCCTTCACAAATTTGGGTTTTAGAAATGAAGTCTGGTTTGCTGGGTCAAAAATAAAACTTGGATTATTAATTTAAGAGCTGGACTGTCAAATTTGTGACAATGATTTAACATTAAAGGAACAGTGTGTAACATTTTGGGGAATCTATTAGCAGAAATGGAATATAATATTCATAACTATGTTTTCAGTAGTGTATAATCACCTGAAACTAAGAATTGTGTTTTCATTAGCTTAGAATAAGGCCTCAGGGAACGGATCCACCATGTTGCTCCGCCATGTTTCTACAGTAGCCCAGAACGGAAAAACCAAAAACTGTCTCTAGAGAGAGACCTTCACATTTTTACATTCCCTGAAGGCCACCGTAGGCCTCTGACATGTTTGTGAAACTGCGGTAGCGTGAGCTGCAGAGTGCAACACCGTGGTACTGCCAGTCGCCGTCTGTTTTCCATTGCTCCTAAAGTAGTGTTATCATGTTAAGGATGGCCTCTGAGCGAGGTGAACAGCGTTACCACAGTTTCGGCGGCTCACGTTACCGCAGTATTGGAAAGGGAAGAGTGAGCGGAGGGGTACTCAGTTGGTTGCAATCTGCAACCACACTAGACTGCACCTTTAACTTCTTGTCAGAGATCATGAAGGAATAATGCTAGTCTTGTCCTCTCTTTAAAAAAAATAGCTATAGCTAAAATTCTCAGCATTTTGTTGGGGTTTTTCAGCCAATCATTATTGAAAATATAGGCTCAAAGCCTGTTCCAAGAGGCAAGTTTGTCTAAAACCCAGAAGCCTTTCAAGTCTTGAACAAAAAGTCTTTCAAAAAGAGCTCTTCCAGGTTAAGAAATAAATCTCAATAAACCTGCTTCATGGAGCACTAAACTATAATTCTTACGCGATGTTAGCCAGCTAAAACAATCTTGTTTATTGTCATTTCCCTGACTCTGTTCTTTAAACACATGTGGGGGGTAGCTATAATTAAAAGCTTATGTGACAGATGTGAAATGTATAATTCTAACTGCAGATTAATGTGAGATTCGCTGCTGAATGACTCAGTTAAAGTGATCGATATCAAGCAAATATGACAAGAAAACAAAAGCTTATCTTGATTGTTGTCTTACCTGAGCTGTAGCCCAGTGTGGCGACAGCACTCCTCTGAGGAAGCATGCTGTTCATCACACTGACCTCCTTTCTCTGACTCAGTCTGAGGATACAGGACTCAGCTGGGCCCTGCACGCTTTGTTCTCTGAGAAGAAGAAAAGGGAGGAATCAATATGAAACTCACACAACATAAAAAGACTGTAAAAAAAATATTAAAAAAATTGTATTCTTAATATTGACAAAAAGAGTTATATTTTGAGTAAAAATGATTCACCCATTAGAATACAAATAAATACTGTACGTAACAATTGAATCAGTTGAACTTTCCTTCCTAACAGCTGTATTTATGCAACATCATACCACAGCATTTTTCAATATAGAAACAAAAGATTTAAAGAACATGACAGGAAGTTGAATCCATGCCTCGCGGTCCCTCGACGTATCCTCTAACAGCTCTACAACAATACCTCGATTCAAGCAGATACTTCAGATGTGCATATTTAAACGGAAAGGAGAAAAAACGTTCCACAAGACTAAGTAGGAAAACAGATCCAGAGGAAAGTTTTTATGTCTGGCTCGGCGTCACCAATAAAAACCAAGTCTGAATAGCAGCACTCTGCACCTTAATCTACGTTTTAGCCCCGAGCTCATGACCAGTCCTCCAAAGTATTCCCTCAGAGCCTCAGCCAAAGTTCAGGCTGGGTCAATCTGGACAAGGATTTTAAATTATTTTAAACAACCTTTTTCTCATTAAATGAGTAAAAATACTAAATATTTGCTGGTTATATCTTAACAGCTTCAACTGTGACTTTAGATGGGATTTTTGTCATCTTATTGAGAAAATGATTAATCAGGTTATCATAAACATAATTAATAGATTGGATTGATGATGAAAACAGCACTAATATAGCCTCCAATCCCCAGTTTTTTTATTCCGGTGATGCTGTTGAGCAGCCAAGAGCACAAAGATAAAGTTGTACTCTCCAGAGAAAGAAAGCTAAATAAATCAAATTAAACTAAGAAATACATCTTCAAGTCCCCAAACACCAGGTCATAACTCAGAAAAATCAGATTGAGTGAGGATAATATTGGTTCTAGTGATACAGACGGATTTTAAAAGTCAGACGTTACTGTTTCCTGAAGCCACACACGCACGCACGCACACACACACACACACACACACACACACACACACACACACACACACACACACACACACACACACACACACACACACACACACACACACACACACCACAGAGAGAGACAGAGATGGCTGATCCAAGACTTTCTGCTCCTGCTGTCTGGAGAGAGAGAGAGAGAGGGCCTACAGGAAGTAGGGTATCCTTTTACACAGTCGCACAATCAATCAGCATGAGTTCATTCTCCAGACCTCCTGAAAAAAAGGGGGAAAAACCCCACAGCCTTTTACGGCATCACCCAGACTACAGGCAGACCATAAACACATAGAGATGTAAACAGTTTGAGGAATTGCTACGGATGAGATGTTTTTCATCTTGTTCTTATGTGTGGTAACACAGTGAAAATAAATACATTCACATTGCATAAGACTCCAACCTTTGTTGCCTCACTCATTGTCCAACACAATGAGTATTTCGTATGAAAAATTAAAAAAAACAAAAAAAAAGGGGGGGAAAAAAAGAGAAATCTCAGAGGTTTGCATAACAAATTATCCTTAAAATCAATCAGGCCAGCAACTAATGATTATTTTCAGTTTCGATTAATCTTATGATTATTTTCTTGATTAATCATTAGGTCTAAAAAATTTCAGAAAATTGTGATAAATACCTGTACCAACTTTCCAGAGCCCAAAGTGACATCTTCAAATGTCTTACTTTGTCTGACCGACAGATTCAAAACCCAACGTTCAGTTTACAATGATACAAAACAAAAAAGAGAAGAAATTAATTGCTT
The DNA here is from genome assembly GCA_916701665.1 of Sebastiscus tertius. Taxonomy (NCBI): domain Eukaryota; kingdom Metazoa; phylum Chordata; class Actinopteri; order Perciformes; family Sebastidae; genus Sebastiscus; species Sebastiscus tertius. The sequence continues at coordinate 70,136 of CAKAOH010037643.1, read as the reverse complement.
GATTTGGATCAACGTATGGATTAATCGACTAATCATTTCAGCTCTAAACTCAATGCACTGCTTTTACAATGACCTGGTTCAACATCAGGCATAAACACTCACTAAGGGATGTATAACAGTCGGAAGACTTACTGATAACCACTGTTGGCTGTGATCCACTTTGTTTTTAAGTGGTTGTGTCATTTCCCAGCAATGTTAAGTCATAAACATCAAGTGTAAACTACCCTTTAACCTCTTAAAGCCAGATAGCCTAACTGTGACAGCTCACAGCATCCATCCCCTTGACTTTTTGCACATTTCTTTTTGCAACAGCTTGTCATATTTACATTGGCCTGAGTATAAGTCATGTGTAATTTTATGCATTATGTTCACAGCTCTATTTGGCAACAACTGTACATGCAGTAGGCTATGTGATAAGCAATGCACTTTAAGTCTGACATAACGGTGTAAACTAGACAAAATGCAGCCCTGTGATTCTCTTGGAGCACTGAATTGACTTCTGCATTAAAAGAAAGGCGACTAACCTTTGATTTCAGTCCCATTCACATAGTTGCGCCTGAGTTTTTTAACACGTCTGCTGAAGCTGAAGTCCTCTCTTTCTCTCTGTCTCTCTGTGTGAAACAACAGAGTAACGTCCTCCAATGACAAAGGATCAGACAGGAGACCCTCTCCCCTTCCACTCCCCTCACCCGCCCACCTCAACTTTTAGCTCAGACTCTCCTCCCCAGGAGAGAGAGAGATGCTGCTGCTGCTGCCCCTTTCTGGTTAGTTAGAGAATTGCTTGAATGTAGAGAAGCAAAGGAGCAAAAAGACAAGAAGGAGGACATGAAGGCACCCTGTTAGATTTAATTATGAGTGTCTTCAAATAGCTGTTTTTTTCTGTCTGCAGCTGATTCCGACCTCTGACCTCACAATGATCAATAAGCTGCAGTATCATGATATCATTAGGTCATATTCCAGCATGGAGATACTAGGTTCGAGTGCTAATCTGTACCTGTCATGTTACAGTGTCTCATCTACTCCCTGCTCTTTACATTATATGTACAATGGCAACAGTTTTCTTGCTGTCCAGCCACGAAGAAACTCTTCCTAGTTCTCACAGAGGAGTCTTCCCGCAATGTGTGGTTTCTATAGGCATTGTTCTGTAAAAACAAAACTATAGGCATTAGGGCTCAAAGTTGTAAAAAATGTTGACTCTTAGATTGTTGTTTCAGCAGTATGTGGAGGCGGGAGGAGGCCCCATCGCTGTGTTTGAAACAGAGCCAACCTCACTCCCCCTCCTAACCGTGCAGGCAGAGTCAAAACCCCTTTACAATCAGAGACATTACCCACACTACACATATCTAATACTCTCTGTGATCTGATACATTTTTTATAAAAACAGCATGTGGATATAAAACAATTTAGAGAATAAAGCAGCAAGTTCAAGGAGAAGAATGAATAAAAACTTTGGAAAAATCCCCTGAATCCCCACTGAAAATCTTGAACCATCACGCAAAAAAACTCCAATTACATCATAGGGAGGGGGCTGCGGAGAGCAGCCTGGACCAGATGATTACTTCCAGACACGGTGCCGGGGTCTTTGTCATAAAACACACATATGTGCCTCTCTCTCTCTCTTTCATTCTTTACAATTTCAGGAAAATAAAATGACACATAAATCTCAGGAGGGTCTCATTTGAAAACTGGGACACTTTAAATTTATTGCCAACACAAAGATTTAATTGTCAAAGAGCGCTGGAATGTTACTCCACTTCCTGTCCAGAGAAGGTTTAAAAGCAGTATGATTTTAAAGCAACCACACCACTATTTGCTGTTGCATGAGTATGGATTTTTAAAAACTATAGACTGAAACCATGTGTAGAGTGAATCTAGTGAAGGCAGTGGAAAAAGTAAGGAGGAAGGGGGAACGATGGAAGAAAAACTGGTGTCAGATTGTGGGAGTGGGTGTACAATCAACTCTGGTAATTGTCGGAAGGTCTGAGTCACAGCGTGAAAAGTCTCAAGTGTCTCAAACCAATCAAAAGAGGCCAAAGTCAATAGGCACATTTTGGTATTTAATGTGGTTATGTTGGTTTTCTTGAAGCTGGGCTTTGGCCTTGTCGACTCATCTTTCATTGTGTTCTGTCCAATTCTCATATTTCTCACCTGGCCCAGGATACTTTGGCCCAGTGGCACAAAAGTTTAACCACCATCTCAACCTTCACACACCTGAACTGCTTCAACTGAAAGATGTGTATTTACTCAGAGCAGTTCCTGTGATCACTGACAACAAAATGAGCCAGTCCCAGAGCTGTTTTGTGGAGTTACAAGGTTTGTTTATTGTCATTTACAAGGTTTGTATATATATCCATAAAGAAAATGAGCAGGATGTAGGCCTATGGTGAACATAAACCACATCACAGCTATGTGCAGGGTTTATCTAGATGACCAGATTCAACTTAATTTGAAAATTGGCTTACTGAAGGTTCACTAGGAACCGCAAAACAGTATGTTTGAGTGTTTGTTATGCCACTGAGCCTGTAATTATATGGCTGCAGTGTGATGTAGGCGGTGATCCGGACGTCTTTGTGCAGACAATGTAATCATGTCCCTATCTTTTGTGGTAATTTGTTCATTATCAAAATCAAACCTGAGTCTATAGTCCACACAGACCTTTTGTGGTTAACTTTGGCAAGCAAGCAAGTTTCTCCATTGGCTGGTTCAGTCTTCACAAATTAGTCACTTTGAAGGGTGTATAAGCAACAACAGTGTACGATACAGGAAAGCTTGAAGTGGGCTATTAGTATACTTCTTTTTAACTTAAAATAAGAGAGTATACTTTCAGTTTACTTTTTATGTACTTATCAGAGATATACGTAACAAAAAGTATACATAAGTATACTTGGCTCATACTGACAAATATACAGAAAAGTCTAAGTATACTTGGTTTATAGGCCTACTTGTACCTAATCTTTTGCTCGAGATATACCTAAGAAAAGTATAATTAAGTATTCTTGCCTTGAGAGAGTAGCCTATTAAAGTGTGTGAGCTGCTGCTTTTCTGTATGCTGATGCACACGGTGGAGCTGAATGTCTCCTTACCGGAGCCTCTTCACTCCTCCAATCCTCCAGGAGAAGCTAACAACAGCTGACGTTAGTGGGAGGGAACTCCTTAGAGACATATTTATGCACTCTGAAATGAAGCAGCATGTTTTCTTACTTCTGTTTCACAATGGGACCTTATTAACAACATTGAACGATTAAGATGTCAGATAGCAGAAAGTAAATCTGTACTTTCTGTAAGAAAACCTAAATATTGTATTTTATCATTATTATTATTACTATATGTATTATTATGTTTGTATATTAACCTGTCTAGGGTATTTACTTAATTATTAATTATTATTTTCTACGTGCTCTATTTTTTTTTCTCTACATTTATTTATTTAATTAATTTTTTGATTTATTTAAGGTTTCTATCTTACCACCATGAACTATACTATTGTAGTACTTATTACTTTTAATTCTAACTAACTAATTCAATTATTTAAAAATGTATCTTTATGTTATTTTTTTCTGTAACTTTACCTCTAGGGGTGGGAAGAAGGCTGGTCCTGTCTCTGTGTGGGAGTGGGAGGTATGTGTGTATTTATGTATGTACATATTAAATGTTAAATGTAAGATATAATTTTTTTTGTATTATGACACGAGTGTTATGTTTTGTTATGTTTGTTATGCTATGTTTGGAAAAAAAGGAATAAAAAAAAAGAAATTTCAAAGAAAACCTAAATATCACTCACATAAAATGCAACAGAATAATTCTGTACTAAATTGACAAATGTGAGCACAGAACAGAAAATCTTGCAATAAGTTTATTTTTACTGTATTTTAAAGGCAGGAAAAACAAGCTTACACATAATAGTTTCACAGTATATGATACTGCTACTGTATACTGATGATGAAGACACAGAAGTCAGAGAATCCCATGTTTGATCTGGATGTGACTTGGTGGAGGCAGTTTATGCGTGCATTATCCTCCACAGCGTGTTGCTCATTTATGGCCAGACGATTTACTTGAAGTTCATGATATATGAAGCCCAGGCTCAATGTTTCCAAGTCCATCCATTTCTGGACTACTGGTTTGCAGCCCATCATTTCCCTCCACAGGTGGTCCTTCTGGTTTTTCTTCCTCTTCTATTTCAGTACCTGGTGGTGATGCCACAGTACAGTCCTCCGCTGTGTTTGGGCCTGCCAGTTCATCCTGTGCTTCAAACTGTAGTTGTGGTCTATTGCCTTCAACTCCATGTTGTCTGGTTATGTATGAAGCTGTGGTGTTAAGATGTTTGTGAAGCTCATCTTCAACACAACCTGCTCCGTTGTATCTATGGGAGGCACTTCTGGTCTCCATTGCTGTACGAGAAAATCAAAATGAGTTATTCAGCAGCAGAAAGACACTGAGATATTGTATGTGATTGATGATGAATTGATTTTTCAATCTGTCAATATTGAACACAAGTTGAATTTGCAATATAATTGCTTCCACCAATTAGGTTGTTTATGGCCTTATTTGTTTGTTTGTTTGTTTGTTAATTAGCAGGATATCTCAATGCTGCTTTATTTTTTATTGAAATTCAATGAAAAGTTTGACCATCAGCTTAGAAAACTGATGAGTTTGTTGGTGCAGTCAGTGGCACCATGGCCATTTATAAAGCACTTAACATGCTCACTCATAACTGCACTGTGGGGCGTAAAAGCAAACATCTTTTTTCTCCTGGATCCCTGGTCCAACACTTTTCTGTCAATATAAGCCACACCCATTTCCAACTAAATACATTTTCTTCCAGTTTTCACTGTTTGCAAAACATTTTCACTTTCACTCCTACAAATTATTGCAACAGAGCAGAGCCCTGACCATTTTGGTGCCCTATAGGCAAGATTTTAGCTGTTCCACCACCAATCATTGCGTTCATAGTCTCTAACAGAAACTGCTTAGCTTTATGTCTTTGAGATTAAGCTATGCAGATCACACTTAAACCTGTAGTAGGCAGAATGTTTTTGGCATCATTGGGAAAAAAAATCCATAATAACCTTTCAACATATTGTAATTCAAGTGTTCTGAGAGAAAACTAGACTTCTGAACCCCCTCATGGCTCTGTTTTCAGGCTATAAAAAATCTAGCCTGTGACGGGAGACTTTGGCCAATCACTGGTCATTTCTTACAAAGCGTTCCCATTGAGTTTTTTATTAACTATTAAGGTGATGCTGCGGGCAACCTATAAAACAGGGCCTATTTAGGCTAGTTATGTTGTGGTGGCCTTTTTTGTTTTTTGGCAATATTTCAAAATAATAGTATTAAAATAGTGTTAGTAAAAAATAGTTAAATTTTTTTTTACATCCCTCATTTAGAATGGATGGCGCCCCATAGCGGCTCTGTATTGCAAGTGTAGCACCTGAAAGGAATATTATTGTTTGAGTGTGTATAATTACACCCGCCAGCAGGGGGCAGGGTGAAACTCTCAGCAGTAAATGACTACCAGTGAAGTAGAAGAAGTTTCTGTTGTTAGATGGAGCCCTGGTTTCTGTGAAGGGTGTGTGCCCGGTGCTGTATGGACAGCTAGTTTTGTTTGCCAGTTCTGCCGGTGAAGAATAAAAGTTGAACTCTCTCTTCTACACCAAACCGTGTGTGTGAGTGGTGTAACACAAGCATCTTTTTCAACACATTGTGATTATGCACTTGCAAACAAACTCAAAATATGAGCTCCCCTGCAAAATTAGATATTATTTTGCCAATAGGTGCTGCTACAGTGACAGGATCCATTGAAATTGTCATGAGTCTGACTCACTTCAACTCTTGCAGTCCTATCTCCCATAAATCATTAGTGTCGTTGTGTACTTTCAAGCAGATCTGGATCCATGCGGTTTTACTTACTTGTAAACAACTTTTCTACCATTAAAAATGAAAAATGATTATAGAGCAGCTTCGGCAGTGGTGGGGGTTTGTGTTCTCTGAATGCTTTCATAATATTACCACAAAATAACAGCAGACTACTCCGCTGAATTCAAAGAATCATTTTACAGCTTTGAACCATAGAATTATGTCTCACAGCTACGACTGACATACACACTCCTATTTTATTACTTTTCGTCACAAAGGAGTGAATATATTACATACCTCTGTGCCTCACACACTGGGGGAGAGCTACAGTGATGGTGAAAAAGAAAAAAGCTGCAGAACCTGCGGTGCTCCACCATGACCTCTGCACGCTCTGCTCGTCCACACCTGCAGAGCAAACATTTCTTTTAGTGTATTGTTTCTATTTTCCGTCCTAGATTTATAGAGTTCACAGAACGGAACACTGTAATACTCACTTGTTGCTGCAACGGTGATGTTTACTTTGGTTTTAACGACATGTCTGCTCTGCAGGCCTGACAGGGTGCAGGTATACGTCCCAGAGTGCTCCTCAATGTCTGGCTTGTGAAGCAGAAGAGATCCGTCTCCCTGGGGAAGCAGGTCCTGGTCCAGTTCAGCTTGACCCTCCCACAGGTTGAAGGTGTGTCTGCTTTTTGTGTCATATCTCAATATAACAGTGGGATCAGCAGATGAGGCAAAGGTCCAGGTGAGGGAGAAATTCTGGAGATTGTGCGGGGCAATGCACGGGATGGACAGTGCATGACCCTCTTCCTGTGTTACACCCTCTGAAAGATATTATACAGACACCTTTTTGCTTTGTCAGAAATCATTCTCTTTGTGAAAACTACATCTCTGTGTAACCAAAACGCACCTTGGTTTTTCCGAGAGGCGGTCCACACCTGGGTCTTGTCGGCCGCTATGAAAGAGCAGAAGTAGGTGTAGTTGTAGAGGTTACCCAGAATCCTCAGTGTGCTCTCCACAGTGAACAGACCCTTGTGGTCTGTAGTTTTGATGGTTGCATTTTCTAGAGCTTCCTGGGCAGAGGGGGGTTCTGTGGCCCATGTCACCTGAGGGATGGGGTAGATGTTGTGAGAGGAGCAGGTTACCGTCTCATCAGTGATCTCCATGATCACTGACTGGATGAGAGCTAGAACAAAAGACAACAGTATTAATATGGATATGGTTGCATTTGTGGTGCTGGCAACCAGAAATGAACAATTTTGTTTGTCTGACACTCAGATTCTTGTGTGTTTTGAAATGAACAGGGTGCCAGAAGAAGTAGGATTTGTGCATGTTGTTCTCTCACTCACACACAGTGATATATAACCTTTCTCAGTCCATTTACAGTGCTGGTTTTTAGCTGCTCTTTCAGACAAAATCTCTTGCAAATGGAGCTTTTTTGTTGCAGTTCAAAGCCCTGGTCCACTCGCTGTACTGTAGGTTAGTGGGGCAGATGACTAACATGACATAAGCTAGTGCAGACTGCATCCAGACACTTGTGTTAGCACACAAGTAGGACCAAGACATTAGTGATGTGCAAAATATTTCTTTTCAGTGTACTGAATCACTAGAATCACTCACAGTAAAAACATTCAAATAGTTTAGGGCTTGACTGGAGCTCCTACTGCACTGCATGTAGTCCCATTCAATGAACTAACACACAATGTTCAGTTCAGAAAAACTGCTCAGAAAACTGAGAACCGCAAATTTAGTTAGATAAACATACCGTTTGCAAATAAAAGGTGTAGGCAACTAAATGTCAGGTTGTTAAATATATATTTATTAAATAAATAATTCAGGGTGATGCAAGACCCCTCCGCAACAAATAGAAACTATACTGTACATTAAAAAAAAGAGGAACATATTAACTTAAATGTGCATTCAAAAACAAAATAAATAGCCTAACTGTAGTGCAAAACAAATATCAAGTCAAGAGCATAATTGCCAAGATATAATACAAATAGCGACTGTACATTTAAAGGGCTGCACAGTGGTTCAGTGATCAGCATTGCCGCCTCACAGAAAGAGGGTCGCATGGCTTGGGGCCCTTCTGTGTGGAGTTTGCATGTTCTCCCCGTGTTAGCGTGGGTTTTCTCCAGGTTCTCTGACTTCCCCCCACAGTCCAAACACATGCAGGTTAAGTTAATTGTTGACTCTAAATTGCCCGTAGGTGTGAGTTTGAATGGTTGTCTGTCTCTATGTGTCAGCCCTGTGATAGTCTGGCGACCTGTGCAGGGTGTACCCCACCTTCGCCCAATGTCAGCTGGGATCGGCTCCAGCCCACAAATTAAACTAAACCTTGCACCCTTTGATGTTTTTTGGCATTAATCGCCTGTAAGGATTTGTTAGAAATCCTGCTAAAATACAACAATTCTATAAATATCTAACATGCTCTTCTTTAATTCTCTTTATGCCAGAACATTTAAATAATGAGCAAAATGTTCTTCCTGTCCTTAAAAATACATTCAGACTACAGACTAAAGACTGAATCAACACTTCTCTAAAACTGTTTTAACAACTCAAACTGAGTTTATAACAGATACTTTTCTATATGATAACATGACAATCAACCATTAATAGCTGCTGTCTGCTTTCCAACTGCCTTGCCATTAAGACACAGCCAGGAACCTTTCTGCTGTGCAGTATAGTGGAAAACATGGAGTGCAAAATGTTCCACCTTGTTGTCACGTCCTTGAGGGTAATTTATGAATGGAGACGCTTCGCCACTCAAGTGCTGAATTCATCAATTTTAGGCCCGAAAAGAAAGCCAAAAACAACATGGAAGGGTAGGACTGAAAGCAATACCGTCACATTGCACTGACCTTTCACCTCCAGGTTGACCAAGATCTCCTGGTTGCCCTTCCGCGTGCTCGTGTAACATTTGTACATGCCCTTGTCTTGAACTTTGACCCTCCTGAGGAGCAGCGAGGCGTTGCCGTGAGGGATGTGGGAGTTAAACAGGCAAGTCCTTCCGCTGAAGTGCTTGTTCTGGAGTCCAAACTGATCCTTGTTGTAGTAGTAGCTGTGAACGGGGATCAGCAGCTTGTACCAGTGGATCACCACAGTGCCGGTGGGTCTGAAGCTGCAGGGCAGGATGCAGTCATCAGGGATGATGCAGGTGACGTTTGCATCTGGTAATAAGACTTTTAGATGGTAAAGCTACTGTCAAGATTCAAGAGCACTGCATTGTTTACACATTTGTCATTATTCTTTTTTATTTTTAGTTTCAACATTTGTATTGATGCGTGTATAATGTAAAAAGGGCATCACAATCAATTTTGAAGAAAAGGTACACAACACGAAGGGAATTTAAGGATGACAAAAAACAAAAAACAAAAAAACACAATTAACTAATAGAACAACCCACTCCCCCCACCAATCGGGGATTTAAAAATAAATAAATAGGTAAATATATAATTGAAATTATATAAATCTAAATTAAATAAAATTAATAGATGAATACCTTAAAATAAATATATATATAATTAAAATAAATAAAAATAACATAAATAATAATTTAAAAAAATACTAAAAAAGCAATCACATTCAGAGAATTTAGAAATATTGCCATGCCTGACCACCTGTCCTAGTATCATTGTTGTTTTCCTGTAACACTTATAACATAATATATAGTTAAATAATGATCTGCTTGATCTTAAGGGTCAAAAATGTGTATTCTTTATAGAATTAGTGAGAAATAATTTAATTTATTAGTTAATATTAACAGCTACATTTTAAGATATGCACATTACACTTTTTATGTTTCAGTATTTGCCTTCAAGTTGTATTCTCTATGACAACAACAAAAGTAACCATCATTTCCCTCATTTTCCTTCATAATTACACATTCTTTCAGGCATTATTGGTAATCATTTCCAGTCACATCTGTGTTGTTTTGGGTTTGCAACTTTCAAGAGTCTGTTGTCAACAGACTTCACAAACAGTTTAGAACAACTCTGAAATCTGAAGACATTATATCCGGATTGTGAGCAATAAACCACATTATTTAGTTTGTGATTAGGCCACTACTGCTGCGCTGCTCATGCCTTAAGTATTTTTTTTCATTTGACCTCAAAGATCTGCTGCTGCGACAACAACAACAACAACAACAACAGAGTGTCAGAATGAGGAATCCTTGACTTTTGCACCATTTTGCTGTTGCGGTTGTTTCTTATATTTCACAACAGTATGAAACCGCACTGAAGACAAATGCAAAATTTGTACAAAAGAGCCTCGGTCCTTTGTTTTATTGTGTAATAAATCTGAGCTGTTTGTTTTACTAGAATATAGATTTTTTTCACACTTCACCCCAAATGAATGCTCAGCCCCCCAGATGTGTGCAGCTGTCACAGCTGGGTAACCATCAGTGCGCTGAGGACACAGTGCAGCTGTGTTTACTGCTGCTGTGGAAATATCAATACAAACTAATGTTATCTGTTAGAGCTGTAATGTTTCTGAAGGCTTTCTACCACACATACTCAACTGTCATTGCTTTACATGAACTATGGAGGTGTAAAATCATTGCTGAAATTTTAATTACATTTACTGTCAATGCAGTGCTCTTCCTGTGGCCTGCTTGGAATTTGCACACTCTAATAATACATTGATTGATATCATTAGTGTGGATGGTATCATAGCTTTGTGCTTTGTACACTCTTTGCAAAAATAAGCACCATTATTTACCAAAGACTGCTTTTTCAATACCACATTCACCACCAGTTTGTTGCAAAGATTCATAGTACGCTATTTGCCAGAATTGTGAATCATCTCTCTCGTATATTTTACTATCAAATCCTTTTGATTTTCCAAAGTTTAAGTTAGCTGACCAATGTTACTGATACCAAAATGAATCACAACTTCCCAACAGTTTAGCATTTTCTAACATAATTCAAAAAGATTATACACAGCAGTAGCTATTTAAAGAATCTTATCTATTTAATTCCCCTTTTGTTGACAATAAATCACTCATCTGTAAACTGTATGAACAGACGCCAAGTGATGTGTTACAATACCTTTTGAGTTTGCCAGTAACAATTTCTCCAGGAAAATAAGCAGCATAATCACAAGTCTGTGTGTCTCTGCCATGTTAGTTGCTGATCCGGTAGCAGTATTTGGCATGCATGTGTGCAGTGAACTGTTTCCGTGTGATTCCACTTTACATCCTTCCTGACACTAATGAAACACTGACTAATTAACCAGGCAGGTAAACGTTTAACCAGCCTCCATGTGAATGCTTCACTACACAACACCTCTACTGAAATAGTTCACAAAACACATGTAACACCCACTGTAATATTCCTTTATATTCACAAAATTAGTACACCTCGTCTTCTCTGCTTGCAAAAATATGCTCCTACGAATCGCACATCGTCATGCAGAAAATACAGTGAGTTGTTCCACAGAAAAAAGCAGAATAAAACACTGAAGTGGATGAAAGGAAAGGAAATAAGTTAAAGAAGACAACACAGTACTTTTTAAAAAAGGAGGCCTCTCTGTTTCTCCTATAGTATCTTCCGATGTGACAATCCTGTATATCCTGAAAAAAGACAAACGGGTGTTATCAGCACTTTTTCTGGATACCATTACCTACAGATGTCTCTAGTTTCAATGATATCACATTGTTACCAAACCTGATGGAAAAAGTTTACTAAACATTGTCTGAAACAGGAATCAAACACCATCTTGTTTTATATATGGACGTTTCCTTTTTGTTCAACGCCAGCTGGAAGACACTTAGAGTAGAGAAAATGGATAGATATGATGATATTAGTGATTTCAATGTGGCTCAAAAACTATTTCAGTAGATCTTTTTTTTAGAAGTTGCAAAAAGTCTGTTTATGTCTATGACAATGCTGTTATTTTGGCATGATAAACTGCATAAATCTGGCTATTGATGGATAAAAATGCACTACACAGCTCTTATTAACATATTTTGACAGATGATGACCTCTAGAGGGCACAGATGAGATGTCACTATGTGGATGGCTGCCTGCTGTCCAACAGCTGCGGGGTCACATGTACAAGAGAGCCAACATCCACGTGCATGATTCTTTAAGATGGCATTGCTCATGTCTGCCCTCAATCAACTTTAATCCCAGATTAAAGGGACCACACCACTACAGTGGAGTCATGCCGTCCGTGTTTTGATTTCAACGCTGATTCTAAAGTTTCTCTTTCTCTGTTCTAGGTTTTCCTTGATTTAATACATTAAACTCCCCTCATTATTTCTTGTTGATGCTTGAATTTCCATGTCTTCAGTAGTCGACATTTTCTTCATTCTCATTAGTGATACAGAATAATTTACTGTATGTCTTTTGTGCAATATATCACATGGCCAACATTAATAATCCATCATGTTGAATGTATACTAATAACCAGTATGCTGCAGATCTACTGTAGGCCTGTATGTGGACAGCTTGCTGGTTTAATTGAAGTTCAATGCATTCGTTTCTATGCAAAAATCTAATCTCATGTGTTTCAAAGTAATTACTATTTTTGCTTGTATTGTATCAATAACTATAAATAATGAAAAAAGTAAAAAAATATAGTAACAAAACTACTACTACTACTACCACTACTACTACTTAATATAATAATAATAATAATGATAATAATAATAATAATAATAATAATAAAGTAGTAATATAAAAAGTTAGCATATCATTAGCTAGTTAGCTCATTTTTGTCTAGGTGATTGTATAGTTGGCATTTGGCTTATAGGTCTGAAGGTCCGGTGCCCACCTGTTAGTAAATTGGACATGGGCCTCCAAAGAGTTACATTTTTTGAATTGCTGACATCTGTTCACTAACGCCAAAACACATCAGTGACCGTAATGGGTGGCTAGCTATCAAGGTCCTCCTAATTCGTAGGGATCAATATCATTAACTAACTTCAACTTTGTAATATATCACCCGTTTGCCTCTGTCAGCTTCTCTTTATATGGGTATTTGTCTTTCGCACGTACTTTATACATTTCTGATGATGAACGATTGACAGATGACAGATGAATAGACTGGTGATATACAGTATAATGACAGCTTCCCCCCCCCCCGTCCCACCTATAGACTACTTTATTTAGAAAGTTCAATACAGTAGTTTCATAAACATGTTCCAATTTTTCATTACAAAAATAATCTGTCAATATGTTGCACAGTATAAAAATAATATAAAAATGATACAACAAATAAAATGTAATCAAAGGAAAAGATGAATAAAAAGAAAAAAGAAAAAAAACAGTTGGGGTCTGTTAAACGATTGGAATGATGGATGGATATGAAATGTCTAAATAATCTAATAATTTTTGCCAATTTAGCATTTTTGAGTTTTAAGTTTTCAATCAAATATGTTTTAAAATCAGTATCTTTAAAAGTATAAAAGGAGGGTATTCTTTTAAGCCATATCATTTTATGGATATGATATTTTGCTAAGATATTAGTCAAATTAATTATGTTAATTTCATCTGCCGAAAAACTGGGATTGTTAAAAGTGAGTAACATGACAGCTACCATATACCATCCCAAAATGGCGGCGCCGCACCAGAATGCTCCGCGATTCCCATTCCCTATTGTTAAAATCTAATCCTTTGAGAAAGGTCAATCAACACATGCTATTCGTTGGTCACTCCGGTATTATGGGCATGATGGCAGCCCCTGAACTTTACAGAAATGGCTTGTGATCAGAACACCACTTTTTTTTAATCTCCAGCTTCGAAAAGCCCGGGTGGATAAAGTGAACTAACATGCTTTCCCCGTTCTTGTTAACCAGTGAGAAGCTGTGATATGATGCTGTCAATAAATCTGCTTGTGGGGCTGCCCAGTGTCCATCAGTAGAGGAATATATTTGGTTTATCTGTAAACCAACTGTTGTATAGGTAATCGGGAAGTGAACATTCTTAGCTCTCTGTCAGTTAACAGGACGGTTGGATTGCTATATCCTTGCAGGTGATTGGTCACTGGGTGGAGGGATTCTTCTTGTGTTGTGGCTTGCTGTGTCCTCCTAACCCCTGTGTGCTCTTTACCTTGCAGTGTGAGTGTAAGTAACTGTGTGTTTCTCCAACTTGTGGAATTTGGTTTGGTTATTGTCTGGGTGAAATTCCTAGAGTGGCGTTGTCAGGTTCTAATAGCATGGGTTTCTGCTAAGTGCCGGGTTACAATAGTAACCTTTTTACTAACACCGACTGTATTTGTAATCCTTTTTCCCTAATATTTAGATGAAGGGAAAATAGTTCAAAGCCTCAGTTCAGTAATCATATCCTCTGCCATGAATGGATTCTGCTCAGAAGTCATAAGTGCAACGTCTGCAGATGTGCTCCAGACATATGCTTGCATCCGTGTCCTCTGGATGGGATCCGTCCTCCTACCACCACAGTGTGCAACTAGAGGGAAAATCCTGCAATGTATGAAAGTAGGCTAGAGGCTTTTTATTTTTATCTGGTCAGCATCATGATGAAACTGCTGGTTGTATTATCCCTCTCCCCACCCTCTGCTGCCTCCAGTTTGTAGGTTACCGAAAGATTTCACCAACCACAGATAAGAAGATTAGAGAGGAATTAATGGTATTCCTTTGTCATAAAGGAATAAATTGATATTTGGTTTTACGTAAATCAGAGGGTGGGGACAGTTGGGAGTCGGAGCAACATGTTGTCAGGAGACATAAGCAGAGGGATAGCACAGAGACGAGCAAACTCAACCAGGGGGATGCCTGTGCATTGGAGCTAAGCACTGGATATCCGACTAATGTTCACCATGTTAGAGGAGATGAAACAGCAGGATAATGCAGAAGTAGCTGGGCGTGTGCGTGGTGGGGCAGAGTGATGAGTGCTGCTGGGACATGGACGTGCCAGTAGAGGACGGCCGGGACAGCTGTGGCATTCCCTGGGCGAGACACTGACGCAGTGGGAGGAACGCTTGGGTTCCTCTCTCGTCCTTCCAGCCCCAGCTTCACCATGAGAGTGGCCCTCCTGGCCTTCAGACTGATGTGCTTGGCCTGGCTGTTGCCCGTCAGCAGCCATTACCCCAACAAGAGGAGACACAAGGAGCAGTACGGAGAGAACACCAAACAGAAGCATGGAGGGTGAGCCAAAGTGGGATTTCTCCCATGACTCTTTGTTGTTTGTGGAGCTGCTTCTGCTGGTAGAATGCACTTTTTGACACCTAGCATCCATATTTTGTTTCTCTACGGGAGGTTTCTCTGTTTGCTAATTTACATAAGGTTATGAATATGGAAATGGAAAGGTAAGAGCAGGTGATTTATCATGTGAGGTGAAAGGTGATCTGTGCATTTCAATAGACTTCAATTCAACTTTATTAATACACAAAGGCAATTTGATTTTGTGCAAGTAAAAACAGACAGGAAACAGACATTATGCACATAGACTTTCTCTATTACTATAAAATGGTATTCCGACTTATTCAATATATCATTAAAGAGCATATTGCTTAGTAATTGGAATTGAAGTTAATTTTTTTGATAAACATTAATCTCTTCATGAGGATTTCTAGGAAGACTTTAAAGACAGATGGGCCTCTTAGAGCAAAAAAAACAATTGGTAGGTGCAAGGTCAACTCATGAGACAGACACAAGAGAGGCCCCACAATGTCTCTGACCCAGTTACAACTGTGTGTTAGATCAGTAAAAGAACTTTAATTTCCTGTAGACCAAGGCCTTTGGTTGTAATCAGAGTGCTAAAGTCCAATTAACCATCACTAACCCCTTTGACCAGATGGCGCTTCTGCTTCAAGTAAGTGTCTGTGTTTGAAAAAGCGAGAGAGAGTTTCTCTGTTAAGCTGTTGTTTGTTCTCTTTGGTTCTCAGACGGGTTGATCTTAAGATGAAAAAGCTGGACAGCACCAAGTCTCTGCTAATTAAATCTGAACAGCTGCTTCGGATTGAAGATCACGACTTTGCAATGCGGCCTGGATTTGGAGGTAAAGCACAATCCTAATCTATCCATATACAATATATATATTTAATTCTACTTCTTTCCTTTTATTTTTTTGTCATTTTTAATAACCATGTGCTTTTCTGGTAACTCAGTCAGGTTAATGTAGGTTACTGTGCGGTCTTTAGTATTACGCCTCCCAAAAAAACCCTTAGTGACCTAGATTGTCTGCCGTGTGAGACAATGACTGCAGACAGTAGTACAGATAAAATAATCTCAACTGTGTACCTAATGCTGTGGGGGGGAGGGAAAGCCTGATGTTAGAGGATAATTCAAAAAACTAAAACTAGCATGTTTCATTTTTATCTGAGAAGCTTTCTTTCTGTGCCTCAAAGCACAAGTCTGGATTTAGTTGACATTTTGTGTTTTTGCTATTTATTTGAGTAAATGGTGTACAAGAATAACTCAATAATCACTTTACATTCAAATAATATTATCTGGTGCTTCAGACACTGCATTTTTTTCCTTTTCATTTTCACCTTGAATTAATTTTGAAAGCTGTTTTTTTCTAGTCAGAAAGGGTTGCAGGTTCAGCAAATGGTTGAGTGGCTTTCTCAATCCTCTCAGTGGATGTTTTGTCAATTGTTTGATTCTACCTCACCTTAGGTAACTTGTGATAGCAGCAGACGCTCCAAATAACAGTCCTCTTTGAGTAAAAACCTCCGAGGAGTCGTGACTCTTGCCTGCCATTTAGTTACTGTAGAAGCAGTTGTACCATATAACCTGTTATTGTTTCAAACACAGACAGTATGTTTTCTCGTACAAAAAACTATTACATAAAACATCTGTAGGCATACGTTCATACATTGTCCCGTGGCCAGTTGACTGTAACAGACTTCCTTTATGGCAGTGTCACTGTGTCAACTCATATGTCATCATGTTTTCTTTGCAAACAATAAGGTCTTACAAAATCAGCAATGTGTGGGTGGTTGGACTGAATGTTTTGTAAAACCCTTTGTTTTTGTGTACCAGTGTGTGTGTGTGCAGTATAGTTTGCTTTTTGAACATTTATGAACTCTGAGCTCCTCTTATTCTAGTTCTGGATGAGCATCAGTAAATAAATCTGCTGTCAATAATTCAGTTTGTGAAGACCTTTTAATCCACATGTCAAACATCACATTTGTTTAAAATGATAGTTATTGGAGTTGAAGAGTTGACACTAGTAATTTTTGACATTTATTTCCAAACATTTTGAAGCTGACTCTCTTTGAGTTGACTCTATCAGCTGTTACTGAATCATTTATCATAATTTCAGCTAAAGCAAGAAAAAAAATGTTTCGTACTGCCTTGCTCCTTGTAGTCCCTTAAGTTTGCATTTACAGTCTTGAACCTTTGACCTTTCACTGCAGTTGCTCTTTGTTGGTACTGGAGAGTTTTGTGCCCATCAAGAACCTCAGTGACTAGTGAACATTGTAAAAAATGAACAGGCCTTCACCTCCAGGAGCCTACCGGCCCGATATAATCCCTCCCTCTTCACTACTCTACTGTAATCGTAGACTGATGGTTTTGAGTGCTTGCCTTCATTAGATAATGGCACGGAGAGAACGGGATGTTTGGTACACATCATACGTTTGCAGTAAGCTGACATAAGGACCAACTATACGCTACATAGGATATTTATGTAATAGCAAAATATGGTGCTATTCATGTAACATAGCATTGTAGCAAATGTTTGGGTTTATCCATGCAGTCTGTGCTTGCAGTCCAAGTTGAACCTCTTTGTTGCAGTGTTTCAATAGTGGTCTGGCAACATAGGCAACAATAAAAGGCCTTGGTTTGTTTCCTGGCTCTGACCCCTTCTGTACACTTTCTCCCAGTATTTGTGTTGGTTTACTTCAGGTCATGTGAACTAAAATGCCCACTGATAGGATTGTTAGTGTCAGTGGTTGTTTGTCTTTGTGCATGCTGGGATAGGCTTCATACTCTTATTGAAATAGGCTAATGGGCAGTTAAACAACATAAACTGATAAATGAATGAGTCTTTTGGTGATCTACGTAACGCAGGGGGTATTTATATCCATCTAGATTGTTGTAGTGAGCCACAATTATGTAAATTAAATCTATATGGTGGCCGAGAAGTGTCGAACGAATGCAAAAGCCACAATGAAAATGCAACAGCAACGGATGTTGGCAATGAAGCCGCCTGACTACTACTGATGGTGGACTATTATTGGGTTTGTTCGAGATGAGCCAGGCCTGTGCAGAATCGATCACCGGCAATCACAGCACAATACATGCTGGTTAGATTTGTGTCCGACATGCTCTGACGTCGTGCACATATTGGGCGATAACCTCACAAGATTGTGAGGCGGCCATTGTTTTTAGAGCCAGGCGCCCCAGCTGCTCTCCACTGACTGCAAGACCCAGGGCATGATGGGAAATGGCTGGCTGTTACCTGATCAGAGAGCTGATTGGAATGAAGGTTTAATCTGTTAACAAATATTCTGTTTGTATTCTTATTAGTATTCTTATTATCTTTTTTATTTCACATTTGTGCTGTGGCTTTTGCATTTGTTTGACACTTCTCGGCCACAGTGGTCTCATGCAGATTTGAAAGCAGTACAATTAGTTATCTTCTCAAAACATAAAATGTTTGTAGTTTCTCTGAGATAGTCTTCTAGTGCCCAGTCAAATATTTCATAATACTGTTTGGTTACTTTGCAGCTCATCCAGAAAATGAAAAGCTGATTACAAGTTTGAGATATCTATAAACCCTTCAAGTATTTTATAGCATCGTATCTGTGAGCAGCAGACTTGTAGAGATGACGATGAGGATTACTGCTTCACCCGAGGTGTTATGTACGAACCATTATCTGTCAGTAACTGGTGAAGGGATGTTGTAGCTATACAGTATGTATTAAAAGATGATATGATTAAGCTGAGTCATACTTAAGGACCAGCATGATGTAATGGGCATCACTTTTATCCCTCCTTTTGTCTCCGATGTCTGTAAGATGTAGCTTATATCGTATAGCTCAGCAGTGGGATTTACACATAAATAATCTCTGGCAGATGCGCAGACAGATGATTCATGAAGGAAGTGATCCAACTGTTGCTCAAAGCTGATTTGAACGTTTGACCTTTTTGCAGGTTCGGCTATTCCTGTCGGCATCGACGTCCAGGTGGAGAGCATTGACAGCATATCTGAAGTAAACATGGTAAGCACCTCTAGGATTTCTGCAGCTAATCTAACCAGTATACAGTGTCTCCTTTTCTCTGCTGGGCTCACTTGTTCTTTTCTTTTCAGGACTTCACCATGACTTTGTACCTGAGGCATTACTGGCAGGACGATCGCCTGGCCTTCCCCTCCAGCAGCAACAAGAGTCGTACCTTCGATGCACGTCTAGTGAAAAAGATTTGGGTTCCTGACGTGTTCTTTGTCCACTCTAAGCGTTCTTTTATCCACGATACCACCATGGAGAACATCATGCTGAGGGTTTTTCCTGACGGCAATATCCTCTACAGTGTCAGGTAAAAGAATAAAGTTTATTTTACATTACTTTTAAAGAGATTACTATCAAAGTAGGAATGATTAAAGCGAGACTGAACAGCAATAGTGCCCACTGTGGCAACATATGGTAATTACAGGATAATGGCACAATGAATTTGCCTTTATTTCCCAGAAGTTTTTTTTTTTTATTTTTTCAGTTGTTTTAAAGACATCATTATGTTTATCTGTGACATGTTGCATAACAGGAGCAAAAGTAGAGAGGAACAGTACATTCAGAAAATGTACTAATTCATGTCAATTAAGCTGCTTTCACACGAGATAAGACATTGCGGCTATTCGCTGCAAGGTTGTGCGGCGGTGTGGGAGTGTCACTTTGATAGCCCATTGACTGCAACAATTAATGTCTTTTGTTCCTTCATGGCTGGGTTGTACAGCTCTGGATTACTGGTTACGTGATAGGCCACCCCAGCTTGACATTGGGTTACATTTTTCCAAAAGTTGATTCCGTTTCTACTTTTCTGCTGCAGGCCACTGTGTTTTTTTTTTTTTTAAAACCCCCACTTTTGCCGCACCGCCGAATCTGGTGTGAATGCTGCCTAAAGCCCCAGACACACCAACCCGACAACGGAGAACTAGCGGCAACTAAGGCCGCCTGTTTCCTCGCCTCACGTCGCCTTTGTTTTGGCCGACAAGCTGCACGCGAACAAATCGCAAAGTCTACAGCCGAGGGCCAGTTAGCATATACATTCTGCGCCTGCGTGAGATGAAATAACTCTCCACACCAGCAGGTCGTGGTGGTCTGTATTCATCATTCAAAAAAGGAAAACGGAAGACTGAGCACTTTGGATGTAATTAAGCAGCATTTGCTGACCTTTTTCACACCACTCTTACTCACCACTTAGCTTCATTCCAGATGTCGCTGTGAAATTATCCGTGTATTGGAATGATCAGATTAAGGTGAAAAATGAGAGCCTTCTGCGTGTGCCCTCCTGACTTTACTCGTTTGATTGCTTTCCTCACGTCCGTTTCTCTTTTCGTGCACTGATTCGTTTAAGCTGAACTGTCAATCACAGTGATTTCTCTCACCAACGAGCGCCGCAGACTAGAGCTGACGGTGCGGGACACACCAAAAAAACTAGGCCGACGGATGCTCACCAACAGCCCCAAACTGTCTGACGGCCGACCATCGGCTTGGTGTGTATGAGTATAAGTATGGTTATAACAGCAAATCCCCTGGTTACATTGAAATAAATAAGGATGCATTTTATTGCATATTAATTTTAATATATTAAAGAGGAAGAGTGTGTAATTTGTACTTTCAAAGGTTACATAGTCTCGCTTTAACCTTGCCTGTGCATTTAAATCTAGTTTAGTGAGTCATGATTTAAATATTACTAAAATGTTTGAAAAGGATGTCAACCAAGATATAAAACAATCCACTGGACTATTAATGCAAGGTTTAGCAAGCAGAGCCTGAAAGGAATATGAGAAGCTTTCAGACTACGTTCATCATATCCATTTCAGCCACAGATGTCAACAACATGGCGTCATCCTTAACAGCTTGCTGCGGCCACAGAACCCTGTCAAACACAGTTACTGAATGAACAAGTCAGTTCATGTCACCATCCACCATCTTAACTGTTAAAAATCAGTCCAGTAGTTTTGTTTTATATCCTTTTTGACATCTTGACTGAGATTAATGTACGCAGCTTAATTCAAATGTAACATTTCCTGTGAACACAGTTGCTGATGCTGAATTGCTTGATTTATGTGGGTGTTTCTTTAACTGTAAGCTGTGTTTTAGGATCACTGTGACTGCACTTTGCTCAATGGACTTCAGTAGTTTCCCTCTGGACACACAGAATTGCTCTCTGGAGCTAGAGAGCTGTGAGTACCAAACTACTGTTGGGACATTTCTTGTTGCGAATGACTAATAGGATATCCAAAGCAGTTTTTCAGAGGATTTAGGTTTATTTTGTTGCATTGAATTTGCACAAAAATCTACTTAATGCTTGACGTGTCTTGCTAGAAAACATGTTACACAACCTGTGATACACAGATTTGTAATTTAAAGGCACCAGCTAGTGATACTGCTGAGCTCATTAACTTACACACAACAGTATCCATGCTGCTGGTCAAAAACACTATTGGATATCTTTGACCATTACACTAACATGATAGAAACACACACTGAATAGCTCTAAGTGCATTACCATACTTCATAAACACTCAGCAACCATCGCCATCTTTTTTTTTTGCACAGACTAAATAAATCATAATCCTCAATCAGGTCAATCTCTGTCCATTAAATGTCTGCTTTTCTGATGCAGGATTTGCTAGGGATTCTGTTTTTCATTCTGCTCTGCTCTGAACTTATTTGGTCATAACTGACGATAATCGGGATTACTTTCTATGTGGGAAATCTTTTCTTTCTGGCCTGCTTCTCTCTCTTTCTCTCTCTCTCTCTCTCTCTCTCTCTCTATTCTGTCTTAAATTGTTACATGGATAAAGCATGGATCCTGATCTCAGAGGAGAGTTGGGAGTCCCATGTCTGTGCGCTCTCTTCTCTCCTCTGAGAAAAACATCCATGACTCTTCTAAGAGAGGTAACAAGTGAAGATGTCATCCCCCTTCTCTCCTCTCTTGAAGATGCGTACAATGAGAACGACTTAATGCTCTACTGGAAGAACGGGAACGATTCATTAAGGACTGACGAGATCGTGCTCTCTCAGTTTTTTATTGAAGACTTCCAGCCTTCCTTCGGGCTTGCCTTCTACAGCAGTACTGGTATGTGAGGTTAGAGCCTTGAGGGCCCCTCTGAGTTGTACCCGGTTTGGGAACAACCAGAGAGCTCCTTATTTGAACTAAATACAGTGTACGTCACAAAACTCCCTACTGTTTTTCTAAAAAGGGAAAACTTAAGATGTTGAGACCTGTTTAGACCGTTTCAACGGAATTGCATTGCTAGGCAACAGCTTGAGTCCATGTTTACTTCCTGTCAGCTTGGCTTTGTCTGAAATCACGTTTTATTTACTACATACTCTATAGGTGTACTATCGTTCAACATAGTTTTGTGTGAATAAACAGTAGTATGTATCTTTTTGGACGCACTGAGCAGTAATTTATGTCTTCATTTCCTGTTACTCCGGTTGGAGACATGTAAACATGGTTAACCCGTGCTAACCTCATGTGACCCATGTGGTCTGGTGGAACGTTTTTGTGTCAAATTATTGATTTCTTAAGTAAGTAGCCGTGTAATAAGCGGGATAATGTACAGCTAGCGGGTCATTGTTGTAAAAGAAACCCCTTCAGGGCAATGAGAGACCCCTCCTCTGCATCGCCCTGTCGGGATTTCTTTCACAACAATGACCGGCTCGCTGTACATTATCGAGAGTGGTATCAATCTTATCATCTAATTCGAATAAGCGAATAAGCACAGTTCCCAATTTTTTAAACTATTCCTTTGAATACATTGCAGAGAGAGCAGTGTGTGTGTTGTGTACACAACAATATATAACAAAACAGGGACAGGCCTTATTATAGAAATCACTGCTATAATAATTTAATACCATTACTAAATAAAATTTAAGTGGTTCAGTTTTTTAAGATCTGTTTTAAAGGTTATATGGCAAACATTCTTTCAACGTTATATGTAAGGAATCATGTACCTTTTTATTTACATTTAAATTATAATGTAATATTGCTTCTGTGGGATGCTTTATTATTTAAGCATTTGACTGCTAAGCCCACTTTTTGAAACCCTGCCTGCTTCTACTGTGACATTTCCAGTGTGAGAAAGAAAGATAGAAGGGGCAAGGGAGATTTTCTCCTCAGTGTGAAATAATCTTGTGGGGACCTATCCGCTCTAAGAGGTTGTTATATAACTTCAGCTCTAGACAGATCTGCCCCAGAAAATAATCACTTTCTCATCTGAGTTCTAGGTTCTCCCTGTTGGGCCATTGTGTACTTTCTTAGATTCACAATTTACACAATCCAATGCAGCTGGTTTTTGTAACATTTCCCAAAGTGATTGTCTTGTTTTCTGCTGCCTCTCACTGATATTATGCTATTATATATATTCTCCCCACCTCCACTTTCTGTCCATTTATCTCTGTTTCAGGTTGGTACAATCGGCTCTACATAAACTTCATTCTCAGGAGGCATATCTTCTTCTTCATGCTTCAGACGTACTTTCCCACCATGCTGATGGTGATGCTGTCCTGGGTGTCTTTCTGGATAGACAGGAGGGCCGTACCTGCCCGTGTCTCTCTGGGTACTGAGACCACCTGTCAATATGGCCTCTAATACTTGTATACAATATCCTTAAAAAAAACCCCACACATTTTGTATTATACACAATCAAAACTGACACATAGATTTATTTCAAACAATATTATGTAACTTGTAATGATATTTTTGTACCAATTTGGATAATCTAGTTTTTCTGTTTTATTTTAAGGACTAATTAGACATTTTGGGGAAATGCACTTACACTCGTGTTTATTCGCTAAATATTAAGAGGCAGCCAGCAGTCGGATAGCTTAGCTTAGCTTTGCATTAAGATTGAAACAGAGAGACACAGCTATCCTGCCTCTGACCCAACAAAATCTGCCTATCAACATCTCTAAAGCTCACTAATTCATGTGTTATATCTCATTTGTTTAATCCACACAAAAACTGTAGTGTAAAAATTACATTTTATGGTTTTATGGTGAGTAATGTGCGGAACTATTTCTTGGCCGGGTGCAGTGACTTCCTGGAGTCTTGTTGTCACAGTGAGGTTTCCAGGCAACCAGCAGAGACTCTCTCCCCCTTGGCTTCACATTTATGTTGCCTTCAAAGGAAACTTGAAATGAAGCTCGTGAGCTTGTGTTTCCAACATGGGAAGTCCAATATATTCACTTATTATGTACCGAAAAATTTACTTTAATGGCCTCCGCCATTTCTGATAACATCAACAAACACGTAACAACTTGTGAACTCTGAGCTTTTCACTCTGACCTTCTCCATTCATATGGACTCTTCTTGTGAACACGGTAAACACAACCCCATTTGAAGGCACCATTAGGGAATAGACACGAAAGTGGTATCGATCTTCTCATGTACGTAATTCTCAGCAAGAAAGCAAACAGGCCTAAGCATGTTTTCCAAAATGTCAGACTATTCCTTTAAGTTTTTTGACGGCTAACATTAGGTTAAATTGTTCTAGTTAGACCATACAAATATTGAAAAATTGCTAACACACTAAATATAATAATGTGGAGAATTTTTATCATGCAACGTGGGTATTTTATTATACCTACTGGTTACTTGTGTGGTGGGGTTTCTGATCTGGTGACTTGCCAGTGTAGTAAATAGTATAATCTACCTAAACAATGGATGTTATTTATGAGGTGACATTTTTAATACTCATGATGTGTTGTATTGGTGCTTTCTGTATCCAGGCATCACCACGGTTCTGACAATGTCCACCATCATCACTGGTGTCTCAGCCTCTATGCCACAGGTGTCTTACGTCAAAGCCGTAGATATCTACTTGTGGGCAAGCTTCCTGTTTGTCTTCCTGTCTGTCATCGAGTACGCTGCTGTCAACTATTTCACTACAGTGGAGGAGATGAGGAAGCTCAAGAGGGCGAAGGTCAGTCATATTGAGGTTTTTTTTTGTGGCCTAGAATATTTTTTTTAAATCATCATGTGACATGTTTGTCCTGCAGAAAATCATTTCCTACCATCTGGACAGCCTAACTCCTTTTCTGCCTGTGTCGCTGCAGATCCCCAGCTCCTACAATGCCACCCAGGCTATGGCGTTCGATGGCTGTTTCCATGACAATGAGATCGACCTGGCTTCTTTTCCTGAGGTCTCCAGCACCCCAAATACAGAGACAAACACTCAGGCTCGAAACTCTACCGTCTCTGGTCCGGCAGAAGGCACCAGGCTACGCCGCAAGAACCCTGTAAAGCAACACTTCAGCTTCATTATGAGCAACAGCTACATGATCGACTCCTACTCCAGAGTCATATTCCCCATGGCTTACCTGCTCTTCAACATCATTTACTGGAGTTTGTATGCATAGTACATTAACTATGCAGCACAATAAACAATATTCATTTTCACCATTCTACAGTGTACCACCAACAGGCTGCAATAAGCTGACTAAACAATACTGGTCTGCTATGGGATGTAACCTCAAGTTTGCACAGTGTCTGCTGATGAGCATAGATATCTTGCATGATGTCTTCTACTCAAGGAGTGTTCAGTTGTAACTTGGAGAAAAATCCAAGATCAGCTGTTGCATTGAATGGCTGTTATTTTTGCAGATGTTTGTGTGTTTTAACATGCCTGTTTTATAAGAGAAAACATTTTATTCAAACAAATATATTTTATTTCTTGATTAGACACAAACATCAAATTATACAATTACTGTACATTGTCTGGAAAATTAAATGGATGGTCTTACTTTACTTCCCTTTATTTTACTTTTTATTTATCTGGGGCAGCATCTGGGACAAGTCTAATTGTTATTTCTGGTCTGCTGCTGTGCCGAGATTGAGCCAAAACAGTTAAGATGCAGCATTAAAACGGAAACAGTGAGCTGAAAGATGCTAACATGAGCGACTCCTTTCACATACAGGTAGTCATGTGATCCATTAGGGACTTGTCATCCACATTGGCTTAAAAGCTGAGGATTTAAAGTCATTGTTGAGAAGAGATTTAATACCTAAAGCATCAAAACCATACCTCCATCTGCTCATGATGATCATGTAATATAATCAAAAGCTCCAGAACAGCTACTAAATGGATCTTGAGGTAAGATTGTTTTCTCAACTAGTTAATGATGTATTTAGAACAGACACATGCAAGCTCATATAACATTTATAAGTGTAGAGCAGATGAGACTAATCTTACAGGAAAAGATTAAAAGTAGGCTAACATTGAATGTGTTACTGTTAAACTGGCCTGACTCAGCTGAAACTGGTTTACAATCCTTTCTTGCATAACACAGGACTACAAAAATATAGCCTTAATTAAAAACATACTGAGGACACATGACACACGCACATAATTCATTAAAAAAAGATTACAGGAGGCACTCAAGGCAACAATGTTAGACATAAATTATGTGTGATTCAGTAACGTTTTGATCAATTACTGTTTGTGTGTCAGGTCACAGCGAGTCAACAACCCGGAAGTACCTTAGCCAATCAGAACGCAGGGCTGCAGCCTCGTAGCAAAGAACGTAAATTGCCAAATTGTTCGTTATGGTTCGTTCCATTGCAACATCAGCTCCCAGAAGCAAAGCTTCAAAGTTTTGTCTCTTTGCTTCTATACTATTTGACCGTAGGCAGGCTATGGGCTAGACAGCATACGCTAGTCAGACTCTGGGTGACACTGTAGAAGAGGACCTGCTGCTGAACGGTAAAAATGTAACTGTAAAATGGCAAAAACACGATATAACATTGTCAAATCAGAACGGTAGCTTTATTGTAAGCTTTTCGCTGTGAGTGTGAGAGGCGCTGTTCACTGAAAGCTGCCGAGTGACACAGAGAAACTCCTGCATTCATGAGTTGCTGTAAAAATACATAAATGTAAGTACTTAATACTCTACTCCGAGTCCCTCACGGATGACTGAGCTTCTCACCTTATCTCTAAGGGAGACGCCAGCCACCCTCCTGAGAAAACCCATTTTTGCCACTTGTACCCGCGATCTAGTTCTTTCGGTCATGACCCAGCCCTCATGACCATAGGTGAGAGTAGGATCAAAGATTGACCGGTAGATCGAGAGCTTTGCCTTCCGGCTCAGCTCTCTTTTTGTCACAACGGTGTGGTAAAGCGAATGTAATACTGCTCCCGTTGCTCCGATTCTCCGGCCAATCTCACGTTCCATTGTCCCCTCACTCGCGAACAAGACCCCAAGGTACTTGAACTCCTTTATTTGGGGTAAGGACTCATTCCCTACCCTACCCTAAGGTTATTTTTCCTTGGTTACAGTGATTTTGTTATTGCTGATACAATTAATAATAAACTATTGTTAGATTGAAACAAGCTGTGAAGTGGTAATACTGAAACGGGTATTGTTACCAGCCATGACAATGACGGTATTGTTTTCACCTTGTGAGTCTCTGTGAGTCATCATGGCAAAATGTGGTCCTAGAGACACCTACTGTAGCAGGAACTATTACAGAGGCGGTTTTGAGTACTTTGCCAGATGTTTATATTTCTGTCTGTCTGTCTTACTGTGGACAGATTTTGTCAACGCGATAGAGTTGCAACCTTGCAAGATGCAGTCACCAAACTTTACAGGTGTTGTTGAGATCAAAATGAAGGCAGAGTCCGAGCAAGCGGGGTGAAGGGCCCATTGCCACCCCACACTTTATTCCCCTGGTCCAATTTGGCGTTGCAGCTGGTCTGATCTATCGCAAGACAGTCTATAGTTTTAATAATGTTACCCACATAATTTTGGATCCAAATAATGAGAATTGAGATTCTGAATTACCGATATGAGGGTGCACCCATTCAGAAAAAAGTAGTTGAAAAGAACTCAGTGGTTCAAAACCAAAGACAAAGGAAATAATTTGTTGCTAAACTGAAACTGAGGTATCTTTTTGAAATGGACCTGTATACTGAACCTATGGGTATTCATTTTTTATTTTGTTTAATTACAAAAAATACAAGCTCTTTTATAGCTCTGTGGTCACATGATATTGCAAATAGCCTTTTCTGCCTCCTGTTCGAGTCTGGTGTCCTCTGATTCTTGTATAATTGTGATTTCGACTAAATAATTATTAATTTTCGCATTCCCTCCACTACTAATAGTGTTAGGAGCCATGTGCAACAATTGCTTATTCTAGAAATGTCTCAGTGTGACAGCAGTGACAATGCAACCACATTTATACTAATTTATGTGATATAGAAATTAGCAGAGGAGGATTAGAGAGAAGGAGAAAAATATGGAGAGAGGGGACTAGACGCCATAAAAAGTCACTTACTGTATACTGTACTACTCCAGTTGCATAACATTGTGCTATGCATAAAGCCAGCAGGCCGTCCGTTTCACCAAAGGCAATTGATGAATAATGTGATGAAATGTGACCAGAGCCCTGTTCAAAACGCTCAGTGGGGGGCATCATAAGCTCAAAATGTGACCATTAGATATTAAAGCTTGAACACTCAGGCTTTGCTCTGTTCTCGGCACAACCGCCATGTTGGTTTTGTGCCTCAATTGGTGTGTTTTTTTACAGTCGCTTTCTGGTTTGTTGTTCCTATTAGAGAAGGTTATTGCCACCCCTCGAAACAGAAACGGATACTATACGTGTCGCCGTTTTACTTGTAGGATTTTCCACTGTGAAATATTGCCAAATGGCTGACATTTTCCTTGCCTTGACTACCGTTACTCTCTTCACTAGCACTGCACTGTTGTTGTTTCGTATCGTCACGTGACAAACTACCTACTGTTAGTTCTTCTTCGCTTCTGTAAAA
The DNA here is from genome assembly GCA_916701665.1 of Sebastiscus tertius. Classification (NCBI taxonomy): domain Eukaryota; kingdom Metazoa; phylum Chordata; class Actinopteri; order Perciformes; family Sebastidae; genus Sebastiscus; species Sebastiscus tertius. The sequence continues at coordinate 41,376 of CAKAOH010037643.1, read as the reverse complement.
CAATGTTGCCAGTGGCAGCCATGATACATCCAGGGCAACAGCACAGTGAAGGCTACTGCTTTGGAGCGGCGAAGAAGAATTGATTTCTAGTTAAACAAGTTGATTTTTTTCTGGGTTAATAAATTATGATTTCAGATCGTTGCATACACTTGCATGCTCGCCGATCCCGAAATTTGGGCAGTATCGGAACAACTCTACTTCTAATTTTAAAGCAGGAATAGTTAAATGTTTTGAGAAATACACACTTATCCCTTGCCAAGAGTTAGAAGAGAAGATTGATACCACTCATATGTATCTGTATGCTAATATCTGTTTGTCTCCCAAAACTGCTCAACCCGACTGTTATAAATCACAAACATCCTCCACTGGGTGGTGCCAGAGCTTCAATAATACAAATATATTCATAACTCCTCTACATCCCTGTGTAATTGGTGCCACAGTGGTCTATATGTAACAGTGGACCATTGTATGTTTATACAACTGTTGTGACTGCATTTGGTGATCTCCTCTGACAAAACATCATGCACAATGATCAGCAGCAGACATTAAACACATAAAGCCATTAAACCCTTTTGCATTTCATTCCAAACTGAATAAAGAAGCTAAACTATTTGGGTCTGTCCCGCCATCACTGTGTTTCCCAACCCTCTAACAGATATAAAAACCTGGCTTGTTGTTATCTCTGTCCTCCTGCCTCCCCCTAGTGTACATATAGAGAACTACACCTATTATTCTTCTGTTTCTAACTTCATCGTATTTACAGGAAACTCAAGCTGGTACAGCATCAAATCTGTTTGGTACCGCTATACAGTATAGTGCACTTATAAGGGTTGTCAATAATTACTGTTTTAATGTTGATAAATCATTCATGCTTTTACAGATCAAAAAGCTGTTGATGCATAAATAACAAATGTATTTATCCTTATTTATACTTTTATTTAGTTAACAACTAACAGTTTAACTCTGTGTGTGTGCTGAGGACAATCCCTCCCATTCAGAGTCCTGGAAAGAGAGTGCATAACATGACAGACAGATAATACTGGTGCGTGCCTGAGGCAATGGTAGTTGTCTCAATGCCAGCACTCTTTTAACTCTGTAGTGTTACCCAGGAAACACTTTTTTTCTAGTCATGTCTATCATTGAGTACACTCAAAGGGTTTATGACACACCCTGAGGCGCACCTTTGCTGCCAAATGAAAATAGAACAAGATAAATCTCTTCCCTCCAAAAACCAGGTTGAATGTGTAAAGTAAGTTTGGATGATAGTACAGCACAGTGGGCTTTTTCTGATATGGTCTAAAATCAAACTATTTCCTGTTCAGGAGGTGGACAGTTGTTGAGTGAGACTAAGGTGTTGCATAGAGTGAATGTATGCATCCACCTTTTCAGGTTGACGTTTCAGGGGCGTGCCACATGTGTTAGCTGTTGATCCTGCATGACAAAGTCACAGTGAACTCACACAGCAGCAAATGCACACCTAGTGTTTGTGGTTTGGCTTCGTTTACAAGGTTAAAATTTGCTTACGGATAGTTATGTTCCAAGCAAATGAAGATAAAAATCATGAAAGCTTGCAGCATTTGTTCTGATGGATCTTCATGTCGGCATTCCCCCTCTATCAGGTAAAGTGGTGGTGGTGTGTCTCCTTTTCCTTAATTTGAGATCACAGTTTATCTCAGAAACCACAGCTGGATCTGGTTTGAATCTGGATTATCTACCGAGCTCATCTATTTACAGATATAATTCAATTCCTTCTTTATTCCTTTATTTAAACCACTAATCTAATCTTTTTTAAAATATATTTGTATGTGTTTATGTCATATTATCTTACTTTATGTTTTTATTTCTGTGACTTTTTGGCTGTGTTTTACTGTTTAATCTTTAAGTCAAGTCTTAAGTGAACTGATACTTTTTCTAATAAAGGGTGCACACTGCAACAGTGTGGTGGTACAATGGTGCTCTGATTATATTAACGGGCTGAAGAAAACTTTCCCAGGAAGGATGGGTCCGTGGAATTTGTTTTGAATCTTTATTTGTTGGGCAAGACAGCATTGTTTCTCTCCTCAATCACTATCAGTTTTTGGATATCACACATAACTGTGGCATCACTTTGTTCTTACCTGTCAGGAGGAGTTGACTTCAGCTGTTGCTTCGTTATTTGCCTAGATTTCCCTCACTGAGCATTGATTTCAATTCTCATCTACTCTCTTCTTCCTCAAGTCTCACCATCCTCTGGACAAAATGTTCTCACCCAAACTTCCACTCTGTTGATCCTGTGTGTGTGAAAGTCGTTGTAGGAGGGAGTGAATGTTTTTTCTTTGATACTAAAATGACCACATTATGTTTAAAGTCACTCATGTAGTCCAGCAATACCTGTACCTTACTTATACTACTGTTATGTGTCTCTACATCTCATAATATTACATATGTTACATTATTTCATATTTTATTTTGTGCTCTTTAAGTGAGTTAATATATAAAAGCAAGTACCAGAGTTTAGAGAGTTATAAACTAGGGCTGTCAATCGATTCAAATATTTAATAACAACTAATTGCAAGATAGTCCATAGCTAATTAAGATTAATTGCACATATTTTATCTGTTCAAAATGTACCTTAAAGGGAAATTTATCAAGTATTTAACACAGCTTTTTCCCGCCAAAATTTAGCGTAATTTTGGAGTGTTATTTAGTCTCCCTCCCGACAACCTAGTATGACAATGGATCCGATCATATGATCAGTATCTTCACACTAGCTTTAAAACTGAGCCTACTACAACCTCAAAATTGCAAGTTGCTTTAATGCGTTAAAGAAATTAGTGGCGTTAAAATGAATTTGCGTTATTATCGTGTTAACTTTCACAGCCCTATTAAAAATTCAAGTCTTCCGCTACCACCGAACTTCTCAATTCACTGCATGGTAACAGCGTAGCTTCATAACAGATGTAAACACCTCTGAAAAAGCTGTGGCCCAAGCAAACATTCACAATGTGTTCATGGAAACCAACATGTGTGTCTATACTTCTCTTTATATATTTCTGTTTGTACTTTCCCTAAGCTGTGATAAAGTGTGTTTGCTCTGTTGTATTGTACTCTGATTATACTCAAAGGCTGCTCTGAACAGGAATGCGCTCAAGTGTTTGATTTGGCATTATTCATTATTCTTCAGAAAATTGCAAGATACAGTTAATTGATGCGAACCAAAGATAAAACCTTTTACAACATAATTACAGGAAAAGCCTCCAGCATTCATTAGCATGGGTGCGATGGGAACAGGTGCCCGTGTTTAGCCTGAGAAGTCTTTTGTGTGACTCACTCTTTTGAACTGCTGACCAACAATATGTACTATCAACAGGGCCAAATGTCACCACAATGAAGCTTACACCAGATGTTTTCATTTCATATAAATATTTGGAAAAAGTGTCTAAATGATTTTATTTGTTCTGTTACAGAGTGAAGAAGCCAGGCTCGCATGTCAAACACCTACACTTGATGCACATACTTCTGCTGGTCATCCTCCTGGCAGGTATGGTCTGACATCATCAGCCGTGAGGTTAGAGTTGTTGCAGACAATAGAGCGGCAGCGTCTGTCATCTGGTAACCTTATCTGGACCAACGACTCTATTTATACATTGCAATGTCTGACATGCCAGTCATTCAGTGTTCTTCACGTCACACACGTGAACGTGTGAAATTTCCTTTCTACTGTACACTGTAACCTGTTATTCTAGTCTGATTGCTGTCTGCTTCCTAAAAACACATAATTTCACAATGCTGTAACTTCTTTGTAAAGGAAGGTGGAAAATATGACCAAGAGGAACAAACTAACAATATTTGACATTGGGCAACTGCCATATATACCTGAGCTTCTTACTGAACTTTTGTTTTTAAAGCTGAAGTTGGTAACTTTGAGCAAATATGATAAAAAGTTATTTTTATAAAATGGTCACTATATCCTGACAATAGTGCATGAGACAGATAATCTGTAAAAAAAATTCATGTTCTGCCTCTGCCTCCTCCTAGTGCTCCTAATGGCATTTGCAAGATTTCACCACACCTGAAGAAAAACAAGCACTCAGAGCCAAGCAGTCTCCAAAGCAGCTGTCAATAACTGCTCGCGAAACTTGTGAACGAGCACAAATGGTCAAACTAAACATGAATCATATTCTGTTACTGTAATCCCTATTTCTGTCCTCAAATGTTTTCAGAAAAATCTTGTAGTGTACTATTTAGCTGTAAAATGAGAAAGTTTGCTAAGGCCGGTGGGCAGTGATGGTTACACTGTTTTTAACATGGCGGGCGGGTCTCAAACTTCCTCATTTTACAGCTAAACAGTACACTACAAGATGATTCTGAAACATTTTATGCGAGAAATAGGCATTGTAGTAATAGAATATTGATTCATATTTGATCAGCGCTGCCTAATTTGAAATCTTGCAGATGCCATTAGGAGCACTAGGAGGACACAGAGGAACATGAATTTTTTCACAGATTACCTGTTTCATGCACTACTGTCAGGATATACTGACCGTTTTATAGAAATAACTTTTTTATCATATTTGCTCAAAGTTACCGGCTGCAGCTTTAAGGAACAAAAGTTGTCAAAATGTAGAGGGAGATCCAAAAAATATTATATATAAATTATCCTATATTTTAGCATTATTTATTCATTTTTTATTAATGTATTAATACAATTTATATGTTTGTTTTCTTAATTGTTTTACCTAATATTAATTATGACAGTATCAGTCTTTAAAATCTCCAACAAACCTATATACATATCAGTCAACCCCAAGTGGGATTGAGATACAAGAACTTCTAACATCTACAGTGATGTCCAGTGTCTACCATTTAGTATTATGGCTGTAGGTCACAATAATCTCCATTAAACTGAAGTTATGAAGTTGAAATTTCAATTTCCTCTTTGTCATTCATTCTGTGCAGACTGAAAATAATTATTCTTTCTTTCCCGCCATCAGGTCAGGCCTCCTGTGATGAGACGTCTGCTGCTCCTTCCCCTCTTTCCATTCCCACGAATGCACAGACTTCAGGTAAACTTGCAAAAGCCAACTAGCTCATCATACTCACTGCCATATCAGCAGTGACATTTGTAATCAGAAACACAACTGTCCTTCACAACCTTTCTTTTCATCCCCACATTGATGCTGCTGCTGGTCTCACCAATCTGTTATAATGTGTCACTATTTGAAAATGAAAACCAACTCCGAATGTCTGTCATCCATTTGGATCTCAGTAATCACTGAAGACTAATGACAGGATGCAAAATATGTCAAATAATAGAGATGAATGGTCGTCACTCGGAGGTGTGGAATACAGTAGCAGTGGAGGAGAAGTATTCGGATAAAGGAATATTTTTTTATTTTCATTTTTGGAAAGCATTAACCCGTAAACAGTATTTTAATGTTGTAGTTGATTGAGGTGGAGCTAGTTTTAACTACTTTATGCACTGTTGTGTAGTTTAATCTAAGCATATTTTTTTAAAGGGGAACTATGCCCATTTTCAAAATTCATACATGTTATTTCTCTGGTCTAAGACAGTCCAAAAGATATTAGTAAACATGAACAATTTTCTCCCAAATCTGCTCCATAGACAATGAGCTTTGAGAGAGAGGAGCTCATCTTCACAAATATTAATTGAACTTTACAAGGCCATGGAAATAACATATTGGAATTCTTAATTTGGATGGTGTTCCCCTTAAAGATGATCATATGTTTCTGATGTAAAATTTTAATCACGTAGAGTAACTAGCTATAGCTGTTGAATGAATGTAGTGGAGTAAAACAATATTTGTCTCAGAAAAAAGTGGAGTAGGAGCAGCCTAAAATGGAAGTATTGAAAGTTGAAAATATTTTACTTAAGTTAAGTATATGAATAAATGTACTTATTATTTTGCACAACTGAAATCATCCCAATCACAGTCATATCAACCTTTGACAAACCACAACTGTCACTTCTCTCACTGCTGCTGCTGGTCGTAGACTGTTTGAAAATGTGGAACAATCTCACTTTTAACATTAAAGAGGAACTCTTTAAAACAATACTGACATGTCCATATATACCCGTCTGTCTGTACATATGGTCATTGTCAATGTGTAAAACAAAACTGTGTATTGTGAAGTTCAGCTGAGGCTAATATGAGGCTTGAAAAAAAATTTAATTGTCCTTTAAGATTAGTTTACTAATTATGGAGAGTACAACTCTGTGGTTCTGGGATGTGGATAATATCATCATATAAAATCTCTCCTCAACTACGTTCTGTTTTTCCTTCTTACTACAGTATACTACTTTGTTGTTGTCACTGTGGATGGACAGAAGAATGAATCAGAAATCACTGCCTGGGTATGTAGGGAAACTGGTCATGGACTAGTTGCTAATTAAAATATCGGATATATGATGTTTATATCCTGTGATTGAATGTAATGACTATCATCTTCCTTTTCTCAGCTTAGCCAGGTGTTCCACAACAAGTTGCAGAGCTGCGTGCCTCCAAACCATGAAGAAACAACTGCCACACCTTCCTCTCTACAAACCACATCTGCAAACACTTTATATGACACGACACTCATGACAACCGCAACAACATTGCAAAGCTATAATACTACTATGGCAACTACAACATTGCAGAGCAACAACACAACTACAGCTGCAACAACAACAACGTTACTGAGCAACAACACAACTACAGTTGCAACAACAACAATGTTACTGAGCAACAACACAACTACAGCTGCAACAACAACAACGTTACTGAGCAACAACACAACTACACCTGCAACAACAACAGCATTAAATAGCTCCACCACAACAACTTTACCTGGCGGTGAAAGAAAGAACAAACCAACAAGGAAACCAAAGCCCAGTCAGCCAAACAAGGACCGCATAGCACTTGAAATTATGGACGGTGTGACACAAACCAGGTATCAGTGCAACGATTTCTTATTGAACGAATGAAAGGGTGAAGGTCCAAACATTTTCACATAGTAGGCCGTAATGGGTATCTCAGAATTTTGTTGATTTTACTCATGATTTAGTATAAAAATGCTTCTTTTTCTACAAGGAGAATATTGTAATTGTGCTGTCATAATAGTGACCTCCTAATCAAAGTAAACTTCAAATTGTATGATATGTTAGTGACAGGTTCAACAACTATCCTTCAAGTGATTTGTTGTATTTATAATTTAAGGTGAAACTATGTATTTTGTTGGCCTCTGTGGCCACAGGTGGCAATTACAAGATGATAGCACATTGAATTTTCCTTGAGCCACACAATACTTTTTTTTACTTCAGCTATAAAACCATTCAAATGTTTATCTGTGACAAGCTAAATGTAGAGTAGCAGTAGCACAAGAAGAGATGAGTCATAAAGTCTGTGCAGTGGCTCAGTAGTAATGTCAGTTATACAGCCATATCTGACTTATGTTTGATAACATTTGCTAACATTAGTCATAATAAGCTACCGGTCATACCAGATCCAATTATGCCTGTAGCAATTTAAACATCCGGGTGTATTCAATTTAGCAAGGGTGTGTTTTGTTGCTTATAATTCAAGGTAAATCAATCTTGACTCAATTTATTTTTCAGTGAAAACAAAACAACTGGCCTATTTCAAGTAAGTTAACATTGAAATGTGTCTGTGGGTTACGGAGTGTGAATAGAATGATCACATGAATCAAGATTGATTTATGTTTTAACAGGGAATTGACGTTTCATGCGCCAACAAGACTGCAAAAAAGTAAGTAAAATAAACAATTTTCAAATGGCTAAAACAAATGTATTTCTTATTAACACCAACCTGATACTTCAGAAACATCAAGTGTTTGGTGATGCTGCAGCTGAAGCACAGGGTCCCTACATGTTGTATTCTCCGTACGCTCTGTGCGGCCAATAAAACATCTTCTGATATCCACTTGGTGGGAAAAACAGCAGATAGAATCGGTGAGTGTTGCATACTCTGAAATATATAATTACCTACCTAGCAAGTTCCCATAATGCAATCAACTCTCTGTGTTATTGAACAGGTCTGCTACAAAATGAGTGCAATAGCAGTATACAAGAGCAAAACAATTGCACTTATACGGGTCAAGCTGGTGCATCATGGTAAGATGTTTGGGATTTATGATGTTTGTTTTTTCTATTTGTGACCCCCACAATATATTTATTTATTAATTTATTTAAATATTCAAAAAACAAGAACACAGTGACATTTTTTCTTATTTTATATCAAATGCTTCTATCTTTCGACAGTGAAGAATCTTCGACTGCATATGTGGTTCCTCAACGCAACTCAACTCACTGTGGTGCAGGTGAGCTCTGACCTAGGGCTGTCAATCGATTTCAAATATTTAATCGAGATTAATTGCAAATTTTTTTTCTGTTCAACATGTACCTTAAAAAGAGATTTGTCAAGTATTTAAACCTCTTATCAAGTGTTTTTCCTCCCCAAAATTTAGCGCGAGTTTGGAGCATATGACATAGTTGGCACCAATGGATTCATTGGGTTTTCTAGTTTCATATGATACCCGTATCTTCACTCTAGCTTTAACTGAGCCCGCTACAACCTCCGAAAGATCAATTGTGTTAATGCATTAAAGAAATCAGTGGCGTTAAAGCGATTTTGCATTAACGCATTATTATTGCGTTCACTTTGACAGCCCTACTCTGAACATTTCCCTTAAACATCTTCAAACCACAGAAAGTAAAGCGAGTATTCCACCCTTTGTCACTGATACGTACTTTAACCCATAATGTCAAGGTAGACATTGCAACATTTTTAAGTAGGCGTTACATGAACTTGAACTGGATACCGTATTGAGTATGATGTGAGGCTACAGAGTTATTTGAAGGTTTTAAAGGAACAGTTCAACATTTTGGGATTTATGCTTTGTCGCATTCTTGCTGAGAGTTTGATGAGAAGATCAATACCACTCATATACGCATCTGTATGGTAAATATTAGCCTAGCTTAGCACAAAGACTAAAAGGGGGAAACAACTAGCTTGGTTCTGTCCAAAGGTAACACATCCGCTCCAGTATTGCTAAAGGTGAACACTTTCTATCTTGTTTCTTTAAAGTTAATTTCTTGGCCGGGTGCTTCCTAAAGTATTGCCAAAGAAACTGTGCCAAGTAATAGTATTGCTTGAATCCCTCCATAAAACCGCAACTTGTCATTTTTACTCTTCAGTTTTTTTATGGATCATACAGATGACATTATGGCAGAGTGGCCAAAAAGTTTGATAAAGTAAGATGGGTCGAATGCTGCATGAAGAACTTGAAATTATTGTGGACATTTGAATATAGTAAACCGACATGCTTTGGCTTTGTTTCAGGTAAATGGAAGAACACCTGCAGCTGCTCTGCTTACTGCAATGGAACTGGTGAGTGTTTTATCACAGAATAAAACCACCTGATTACCGGTATTATCTAAATAAATATAAGCTAATATTGTTTCTTTGTTTTCAGATGCATACTACACTTTTCAGATTTCATTACAAGATTCTAGAATGAACTTGTCATATGTCTCGTCCCTGGTAAGTTTACGTGCACACATAGAATATGCATACATGTGTAAGTATATGTTTTAGTATCTGTCTTTAATTGCTGTATAACTCACTGCCTGAGGATCTCAGATAGGCAAATTCAGTATCTTCCTTTAAATCTCTTCTCAAGACTCACTTATGGCTTTTTCTTAACTGATAGAGTATTTTTGTAACTATTTATATGATTTTATCTTGTTTAGCTCTTAAGTTCTGGATGTTAATTACTTTTACCATGCTTTTATTGTAATGCACTTTGTAACTTTGTTTTTCAAAGGTGCTATATAAATAAAGTTATTATTATTAATTGTCCATTTTGCATCAATTATTGTAGCATCAAACTCTAATCTCTTGAATCTTTACAGATTTCTAAAATAAAACAAAGATCAAACTGCCCTTCAAGTGCAGAGTGAGTTTTGCCATTCAAGCATGTACAACTCAAATTTTACATTAATAAATACCCTTTTAATCAAATTAAAAAATAAATCATAATCTTTGTAATGTTCCTTTGCAGTGTTTCATGTCCATTGTCCATCATTGCATCTGAATACAAGGTAATCATCATACTATTTTGAATATTAAGAGCAAAACTAATCCAAATGCAATCAAACCATTTTTGCCATAATATCTAAAAATAACAAGGGATTAACTAATATGCCATTTGCTTTAAAGGAAATCTATCTTTTACGGCAGCGTATCATTGACTTGACTGATTAAATAGCATTTTCACAGAGAGTAAGCAGCTAATTACAAGAGAGATCCAATTGAAATGTGTAGTGAAATATCTGGTTTTATATATCGTTTTTGAGTCGTGCATTTCATTGAGGAAATTGACCACTTGTCACAAAAATGCATGAAGTGCAGCTTTGTGTCCACGTTTTCTCTTTTTGTGACGCTGTTTGTTCATGAAATATAACATTTGGCACTTAATTGAAATTGTGTTTTTGGGACCTTTTCTTATCTTTAATGCGCAGAAGTACATTTTGTATACAAAGCATATGAAAGTTACTTTAATGTGTTACTTTAACATAATCCCTTGAGATAGTTTGACTAAAATGACAACTTCTACTCAGGATGCCAAAGTGGAATGTGGAAGGACAGCAACAAAGTGAGTCTAATCCTATTAGTAGCTGTAAAGGAGCATTTCAATGCACTGATACACTACAACAGTGACTGAAATCTGTGCATTTCTGATTTTTTTAATTCTAGTCTTCTAAGCTGCAGAGTGATTTTAGGCTTTGGCCATGAGGTTCCTATCTGTAACGTGTCGGCAGCCGTGATGAATGTGTTTCGGTCTGAGAAAGAAATCCGTTACAATGGACAAGTGACCCGAGCAGGTATGTATATTAAGTACAGGGAAACAAGTCGATTCAACATCAATTCATACAATCAACAAAATAACCGCGGGTTAAACTCCTCATTTGTGTTTTTGCTTATAATTCACACAGCAATTTGTGGAAATTCAAATGTCAGCGACAACCCACTTCAATCCAAGTTCACGTGGATTAACATTAACCTAAAGCCTGCTACCTTTTGTACAACAATAGAAGAAGCTTACATACTCACTTGGTTTGTATGATTTTCTTACCACCCTATCTTCTGCATTTAACTAAATCTGTATTATAGTTTATAACATGTAACACATGTGGTAAAAAATTCTACAAATGCTTTCACCCCAGATCTTAATTTGTCCTTTTTCTTCATAGTCAAAATGGGATAAATGTGCTTGTGCAGCTGGACCAGCGGTGTGTTCAGGTGCCGTTTACCACGCCCAGCCCAAATGTGACAACGGCACAACCAAACACCACCACAACCAGCCAAAATATGACAACTGTACAACAAAACACCACCACAACCAGCCCAAATGTGACAACGGCACAACCAAACGCCACCACAACCAGCCCAAATGTGACAACTGCACAACCAAACACCACCACAACCAGCCCAAATGTGACAACGGCACAACCAAACGCCACCACAACCAGCCCAAATGTGACAACGGCACAACCAAACGCCACCACAACCAGCCCAAATGTGACAACGGCACAACCAAGCGCCACCACAACCAGCCCAAATGTGACAACGGCACAACCAAGCGCCACCACAACCAGCCCAAATGTGACAACGGCACAACCAAACACCACCATCTCATCTGTAAATGTAACTTCATCCCCACTGAACACAACAGCTCAAACTCTGAATGCCACCACCACTGCTGCTAATGTCACATTGCCAGGTTTGTTATCACCTCAGCACTGTGCACAACTCTGCTGCAACATTTACATCATTATAGCATCATTATAGATCGTTTTAACAGAATTGCATTGCTAGGCAACAGATTGGGTCCATGTTTACTTCCTGTTATGCCATTCACATACACTGCAACTGGAAATTAACTGGCACACATTTGGAATGTGTACTGTGTAATGGTCTATAGTTTACCCTTTAAGTTTTGTCGCCTACAGCTGAGAGCCAAGCCAATGCACTGCTTGAGCGGACCGGAGACGTGTCCAACCTGAACTCCAGCCAGGTGGATCAGCTGGTGTCTCAGCTGGAAAATCTTTTGTCAGGCCCGACTGTCAGCCTGGCACTGGGAAACACTTCCGTCCACATCGTCAGCAATCTGCTGGGTGCCTCTCCTGAAGTGCTGTCCGATTCCTCCAACAGGTTACAGATTCACTTATTTATATTCTCTATTGTGAACTATTAAAGAAATTACATGGTATAAATCAGGGCTTCCGCCAGACCTTTTTTTGCACCTCAAACTGTTTTTATATCGACAGTTTTGTTGCAAGCTGCCCACCTGGGGAGATCATGATAACTGAGCGTAATTGTTCTCCACAACAGATTCCTACACAGCTGAAATTTTAAGTTAGACAGGGGGTCTCCCATAATACTGTTAGTGAGTTCTCATGTATGAGATTGTATGTACTGTGTAATGCCGAAATGTTGTGATAGTGGACTTTTGTTTTGCGCACTAATAACCTACAGTAAATCTAAGTCAGTAAGTTGTTGGCGTGTGTGACAGGGAGTGATGGTGAAAAATAATAATGATAATAATAATAAAAACTTTATTTATTTAGCACCTTTGAAAAGCAAGGTTACAAAGTGCTTTACAATAAAAGCATGATAAAAGTAATTAACAGAACTTGGATCTAAACAAGATAAAATCATATAAATAGTTACAGCAATGCGTCATCAGTTAAGAAAAAGCCGCAATATAAAAGTGAGTAAGAAGATATTTAAAAAGAAGACACTGAGTTTCCACAGCTGAGGGGCCTGGACAGCAAAAGCCCGGTCACCTTTGTTGACCAGTTTGGATTTTGGACCCATTAATAGGGCCGTGCCAGAGGATCTCAAGAATCGATCAGGCTCATAGGGAGTCAGCAAATCACAGATATAGACAGGAGCCAGACCATTCAATGCTTTAAAACAAGCAGTAAAATCTTAAAATCAATTCTAAAACTCACAGGTAACCAGTGAAGTGCGGCAAGGATTGGAGTGATGTGGTCGCTTCTCAGTACGTGTTAAAAAATGCAGTACAGACTGTGCCAAATTTAATATAATTACCACAAAAAATAACCTATCATAGCCTAATTACCACAAAATAACCTATTATAGCCTATGTATGTATATAATTATTCCGCTTTTTTTCCACTGAGTCATATGGTGTCTTGTGGCCTGGTAGCAGACTTTCAAGGCCTAATTATAGTCCACGACCCAGGGGTTTGGAACCACTGGTGCAACTGAATTTGCTCTGTATTATAATTATTCATATCTTGCACAATGCCAATTAATTTCTTTTTTTTCATCAGGATTATAGGGATTGTTGATACAGTGGGGTTGAAGCTGGTCCTTGGCGGAGAGCCTGAGACCCTCTTGTCCCCGGCTGTGGCTCTGTCTGTGAAACCAGCAGATGGCAGCAACTTTCAAGAAACATTTTTCTCCATCTCAGACCCCAATCATGTACAGGTATGACATGAATTGTCCAGTTTATATATAGGCCATATATCACAACATTTGTGATATAGCTTCATAAAAACACATAACACATAGCTTAAATAAAAACACATAACAACACATAGCTTCATAACAACGCATTACAACACATAGCCTAAATAAAATAGTTTCATAGCAAACATATTAATACATCATAACAACAAACTGTAATCTGCTCACAGGACCACTTGATGACGATTTTCTTCTTTAGTTGGGCATATAACACAGCTAGTTAGCAATACAACCCAAAGTTTGACCAAAGTTCAGTATCATTTTAAACTGTGATTAGAGGTTACTGGCGACTCTGTCAATTTTTCTGCTAATAAAAAGGTATATGTACTGATGGAAAGCTGAATATATTGCCATTCTATAGTTGTATTGTTTGTCATTCTATCATGACAAACAATACAACTTGAAGTGACCATGCTCTTTTTATTTGGCTTTCACATTTTTCTCAAGTTTAAAGCTTTAAAAAAGCTCCCTTAAAAAATAAAAGAGGGAAAAAACATGTTTGTTATATCTGATATCTGATCTAATCAGCTTGAAATACCTTGGAAATCACCAAAATTCATAAGATCAGTTTTCACATTGGAATATTAAGCGCCTATTTGGTGGCCATTTTGAAAAATGGCTGCCACAGCCCTCAGGCCCCAAATTAGTAGTGCCCCGATATCTATATCTTTTCATAACATATAAGCCTACATCTGTGACAAATGTGTTGCTTTATCGCAAATTGCACAATTGTTGTGCTTAACTGCCATGCTATTTTAATTATTTGTACTTTACTTCAGTGTTTACATTTTATGCTACTTAATACTTCAACTCTACTACATTTCAGAGAGAAATACAACACTGTTAGATTTGATTAGGTCAGTGGTTTTTCGTCTTGCGACCCGTTAAAAAGGCCAGTGTCCAGTTGTCACACTGAGCTTTTACCAGTTCCACCAAAGAGACATTTCCCATCTCAACTTTTCACATGGAAAATACCAAAATATTAATACAGGCTTGTGTAGCAGAACTTTTTCTTCTTCTTTCCCCTTCCGTCAGTCATCTCATGACTCTTCATATTTATCTTGTGAGCCTTTGGAGGGGACCCGACACCTAGGTTGGGAAGCACTTAACCAGTGGGCTATCTCCGGGTCTAAGAAGTGAAGCCAATGCGGAAGTGCCTTAAACTTACATTCTTTCTGATAGCCAGCAGGGGGCGACTCCTCTGTTTGGAAAAAGAAGTCTGATTGTATAGAAGTCTATGAGAAAATGACCCTACTTCTCACTTGATTTATTTCCTCAGTAAACATTGTAAACATGAGTTTATGGTCTCAATCACTAGTTTCAAGTCTTCTTAAATACAGCATGATGTTCATTTAGTAAATTATGGTCCATTTAGAGACAAATAGACCATAAAGCAGGGGATGCTTAAGGGCGTGGCTACCTGTGATTGACAGGTTGCTGCCACAGTGTCCGGTCTGGGAGTTGTCCGTGTTTTCGTCTTACAACTTTAACCCCTTCACAGTGTGTTTTCAGTTCATGAACTCGACGTCATGGTGACTACATCCACTTCTTATATATACAGTTTATGCACTGGACTAAGCTGTTTATAAAGATGTTGCTTACACATTGATGCATCGGTATTAACAATCTAATGATGTAAAATATAGTAATATGTCAGTCACAGGGGACATTATACTGCAGATTGAATAATTTCACTTTAATACTTTAAGCACGTTCTGTTGTTTTTAATGCAGAACTTTGAGCTGTAATGGAGTATTTTTAGACTATTGCATAGGTACTTTTACTTAATTATAGGATCTAAGTACTTCCACCACTTATACTGTAATGCACCTGCAGCCACATTTTCAAACAGGCAGTGGAGTCAGACAATCTGGACCAATTTAAAACTAACCCAGCAATTAAAGAGCTTTCTCACCGCAGAAACGCAGACATGACACAGCATGAAAAGCATGTGTGTAATTAATTAATGACATGAATTATATTTCATGGCTGCTTTCCAAGTGTACCAGTTCCAGGGCCCTGGTATTTTGCTCTCATGGCCTTGTTATTGTTATTTGTTCCACGTGCGTTTTACCTGCTCTGCCAAGTAAAAGTGCCTGTTGCTCAAATGTTTCAGAATGTCCCGCTGCACTTGCAAAGATTATAAATAGTTCTCCAACATAACCTGTACATAGGAATTAAATGTATAAAAAAAATATTTCCATCAATTTAATTTAAAGCTACATTTGAGCTACATTCAGTATATTCTACAAATGTGGAAGGGCACAAGGACATGACTTTTTTTTTTTTTTTACTGTAATATGATTTCTAAGGGTACATCCCTGGATTACACTTGAAGAAGAAATGTGTTGAGCTACTGCAAATAGTGATCTCTGACAGATTGCGTTGCCCCAAATTTTAAAAAGTGGTTTTAAAAGTGTATGATGATAAAATCTAGTTGTTAAGCCTGTGTCTCTCTGTTCACTCTGTCCCATGTGTGCTGCAGGTCCGTGGGGATTCCAGGCTCAGAAGGAGTGTGAGAACAGACATCCCTCAGGGCTCCATCAGGCTGCCCCCCACTCTCACACAGGACCTGACCAACGAGCAACAGCAGCTGGCCTCCAGAGTCCAGTTCAATTTCTACCAGGAGAGCACAGTTTACCAGGTCTATACAGTCAACAAACGTCCCATTCAAAGCAAGATATGCAAAGGGAGAAACCGAACTCTGAGACACTTGGATTTTGATTACAAAATGTGTCTTTTATTGTCGTATATCCATAATTTTATGTTCTACAGGAAACAGATGGGCCACAGTTCATATTATATTATAAAATCGTCTTTACTAACTGACAACTTGTGTATCTTGTGTTGTCTCTAAATGGCCATGCAGGACAGATCTTTGGGCACAGAACGCAAACTCAATAGTGGGATCCTGGGAGCGAGTGTGGCCAACCTGTCAATCACAGAACTGCAGGACGATGTTGTAATTCACCTGAGGAACACAGAGCCCGTTCCAGTGAGTCCATTTGAAAAAAAAGTTTTTTTTATGCCTCTGCGTCAGCGACCCATTCTCGTGATATCTCGAGAACGCCTTGAGCGAGTATCTTCAAATTTGGCACGAACGTCCACTTGAACTCAAGGATGAACTGGTGGTCAGAGGTCAAGGTCACTATGACCTCATAAAACACTTTTATTCATGACTCAAGAATTCATGTGCTGATTATGACAATTTCACACAAATGTCTAACAGGATAAAATGAAGTAATAACATTTTGGACAGCCATGTTTTGTATATAAACTGCAACTTGACTGGTTGATGGAGGCATACAACCGTGGGGCTGTCATTTAAGTTTTAAAGAGCATGTTTGCTTAACTGTTTGCTATTTTCTTAGATGTATTGACTTTTCATCCTTAAATACACTAAACTAGACAAAGTTAAACCGGGATTACTTATTGTACAGCCACATCAAATATTTCCGTAAGTCTTTAATCTGATCTCAAACATCCTTCTTCCTAAAACTGGAGAAAAACAAGTAAAGGACAGCGGTGACATTTTTATATCTTTTAGAGATGCAGTTTGAATACAGATAGGCCACAAATATGCTGTAAGAGTAGTAACAGGCACTCTCAACATAGAAAGAAATATCATCATACAATTTGAGATTATAAACTGATACAAGCTCTTGTGCCCTTTCCCAAACTACAGGCTAATTTTGTGGCTACATGTGTTTTCTGGGACTTTACATTAAATGGTAAGTTTTCCAACTATTTCTGTCAGAATTAAGTGGATATAAACAAAGATGAAAACATTATTCATCTGTGTTTTCTACCGGCAGACGAATCAGGTGGTTGGAATCCAAAAGGCTGTTTTGTCCGAAGCAGCACAGACAACGTGACAGTTTGTGGCTGCAACCATTTGACCAGTTTTGCTATATTGCTGGTGAGAAGATGATACTTTTTCAAATTTTTTTCATGCATGTTTGGTTAGCACTAGGGCTGTCAATCAATTAAAATATGTAATTGCGATTAATCAAATGATTGTCCGTAGTTAATTGTCATTAATTGCAAATTAATCACGCATTTTTGTATCTGTTCAGAATGTACCTTAAAGGGAGATTTGTCAAGTATTTAATACTCTTATCAACATGGGAGTGGACAAATGTGCTTGTTTTATGCACATTAATGTATATATTTATTATTGGAAATCAATTAACAACACAAAACATTGTTAAATATTGCCCAGAGACCCTCACAGGTACTGCATTTAAAAACAAAAATGCTCAAATCATAACATGACAAACTCAAGCCCAACAGGCAACAACAGCTGCCAGTGTGTCAGTGTGCTGACTTGACTATGACTTACCCCAAACTGCATGTTATTATCATAAAATGGGCATGTCTGTAAAGGGAAGACTCGTGGGTACCCATAGAACCCATTTTCATTCATATATGTTGAGGTCAGAGGTCAAGGGACCGCTTTGAAAATGGCTATGTCAGTTTTTCCTCGTCAAAATTTGGCATAAGTTTAGAGCGTTATTTAGCCTCCTTCGCGACAAGCTAGTATGACATGGTTGGTACCAATGGATTCCTTGGTTTTTTTCAGTTTCATAGCTAGCTTTAAAACTGAGCCCGCTACAACCTAAAAATCGCAAGATGCGTTAAAGTAATTAGTGGCAAATTTACGTTAATACGTTATTATCATGTTAACTTTGACAGCCCTATTAAACACTTTTACACTCTGCTGTAACTTCTCTTTTTTTCTTCCTTTATCAACAGGACCTCTCCAGAGAGCCTCTAGTCAGTCGTGTACAGGCCACCATACTCACTTTTATCACGTATATTGGCTGTGGAATCTCTGCCATCTTCCTGTCCATCACCCTCCTCACCTATTTGGCCTTTGGGTGAGTATTGAGAGCCATAAGATAAATGACACACATCCAACATTTTATGATAACCATTGAAGTAGCATGTACAGTTTCTTTTTTGATTCTACCACTAGGAGTCAGTTACAACAGTTGAAACACCTTGGTTTCTGGCCCTGTTATGATAAAGTTAGTAGTTTAAAGTGTCTTGGTCAGCACACTAACACACTGACAGCTGTTGTTGACTGTAGGATTTGAGTTTGTCATGTTATGATTTGAGCATATGTTTTTATGCTAAATGCAGTACCTGTGAAGGTTTCTGGACAATATTTGTCATTGCTTTTGTGTTGTTAATGGATTTTCAATAATAAATATATACATACATTTGCATAAAGTAGGCATATTTGCCCACTCCCATGTTGATAAGAGTATTAAATACTTAACAAATCTCCCTTTAAATGGACTGTTTGTAAGAAGCAGAAATTGGTTATAACAGCGACACCTGAGGCCATAAAATCAACGAAAGTCAGTGTCCTGTTGCTCGCGCTCGCTGTGCACGTGCTACCTGAATGTGAACGAGCATCCGTCAAAACAGTGAGGCGACACACATCAGCTAAAACCACAATATCACTCTATATTTCACCTGTTGGCAGCAATGTTAGCTGACCAGACAAAGGTCTCTCCATGAATCACTGCTGATCCTAGTGTTGGCTTTTCCTGCTTCAGCCTCCTGACCGCGGCCGGAGGAAACAGGGGAGACACCGGCACCCGGTCGGAGACGATAACGTAACTCGTTGCAGAGCCCCGTCACTTCACAAGACAAGGGAAACCTCTGTTGGTCTGGAGGAGCTGCAGCATTTACGTCCACTGTACATTCACTAGATATTCTCAGAGCTAAACTTACTCTTCTGCAGTGTGTAGTGTGCGCGCATGCACGTGAGGTGGAGCGAGCTGTAAGTGAAGGCAAGCAGGCAGGCAGAGGAGCAGAGGAACAGAGACTCCGGCCCTGGAGACCAAAGCTACGGTCTCCCCCACATCCTCTGACCGCGGCCAACACTGTTTTGCAAGACTGGCTTCACTAGATATAACTTTGCGGTTTTGGTGCCTCCGTGTAGTTTGTGTTGGAGTTGACTCTGAACAGCATAGCCACACGCGAGCGCGCATGGAACACCGACCCGGATTGATTTATACGTTTAAGAAGTTACAAACAGTCCCTTTAAGGTAGATTTTGAACGGATAAATAATATAGGATTAATTTGCGATAAATCATGATTAACTATGGACAATCATACAATTAATCGCGATTAAATATTTTAATCGATTGACAGCCGCATTGCTAACATATTATAAAATACTTTTTTCAACTTTTTAAATTTCAGTCTTTCGTCAGGTCATCTTGTGATGCAATGTTGAACATTTTTGCCTCAGCGACTGTAAAGAGACAAGAGTGGAGATAACATTCTCAAATGTGAATGCTGCTTTCTTGATTGTCTTGAACACCAAACAAATTATAATGTATATACAAATTGAAATCAAATCTATATTATTTTGTCCCTCAGACTGCCGTTTATTACTACTAGAGTTCACAAATGGATCTGACTTGCAATGCAGTATTAAGAATGTGTAAAATTCTTTTTACTTTTACTTTACTTTTTACTTTTACTTTTTACAGTAGACATATTGTTTATTGAGAAGAGTCCACTGAGATTGTGTTGTCTAAACCATTTGAACACTGCAGGAAGTTGCGGAAGGACATTCCATCCAAAATCCTAATCCAGCTGTGCCTGGCGCTGCTGCTGCTGAACCTGGTCTTCATGGTGGATGCGTGGCTGGCGCTCTACCCAGACGCTGTGGGCCTCTGCATATCCACTGCCTGGTTCCTTCACTACTTCCTGCTGGTTACCTTCACCTGGATGGGACTTGAGGCCGTCCACATGTACCTGGCCCTTGTGAAAGTCTTCAATAGCCACATATCACGCTACATGCTGAAGTTCTCGCTGGTCGGCTGGGGTGTCCCCATGATTGTGGTAATAATTGTCATTGCGATTGACAAGGAAAACTACGGTCTGGTCTCCTATGGAAAATTTCCAGATGGCACCAGTGATGATTTGTGAGTCTTCTGACAGACGCCACTACAGTTACATGCACATTATTCTATTCAAACTAAAAATATTCCACAAATACCAAGACACGTGAAATAAAACCTGCACCAAACAAAAAAAGATAACCCTTTAATTCTCTCCCATCCGTGTTCTCTCCCACAGCTGCTGGCTGAAAAATGACATTGCTTTCTATGTGGCAGTGGTGGCCTATTTCTGCTTCATTTTTGTGTTCAACCTTGCCATGTTCGTTGTGGTGTTGATCCAGCTGTGTCGGATAAAGAGGCAGAACCCTCACAATGCGCAGCACCGTACCACGCTGCAGGATGTGCGCAGTGTGGCGGGGATAATGATCCTCCTGGGCTTTACTTGGGGCTTTGCCTTTTTTGCCTGGGGCCCCGTTAACCTGCCATTCATGTACCTCTTTGCCATCTTTAACTCCTTGCAAGGTGAGTTGAGTCATTTGGGGGTGCTGACGTAAGTTTGTGTCTGTTAAAACCTGGCTAAAGTCATTTTTTAAATCACGAGGGCTTATAATAGGCAATAATAGGAACATTTGATTGTATTACAACTTGTCTCTTTATTTATACACACTAAAAATGACTGGGTAAAAATTGTTTGCATCAATATACTGTAGCACCAGCACAATACTGGATTAAGTTTACCCAGTAATAGATGCAGCAGAGAGTTTGGGAAATAATTTTACTGTTCATTTTTATTTCTTCATTTTGTCTTCCAAATAAATCACACTTCTTTTTACTAACGTCGTCGCAATGTCTAATCTCAGTAATTAACTTGGTGAGTTCAATATTGTAATTATGCATAGGAGTGATGGTCAAAACTACAATAACAAGACCCAAGTTGTAATGAACCCGTATTATCCTTTAATAGGATTTCAGTCTTGTAGCGCTTAACTTTCACACAAAAAGTAGACCAAAAATGTAAACACCTTGTGCAAGTGGACTCCCACTAACAAAGTGTGTCATATAAAGTTATGTGGTATAGAGTGCTCCAGGGATGACGTCTTTTTGTAAGCCAACCAGGAAGTTAGCATCGCCCTGGGTTCCCTCGACAAAAAGCCAACGGTTTTGGAATATTGCAGAAAATAAGCGGCAAACACACGTTTATGATACTTACACATTTTGTTCAGCAAAATATTCTTCACAAATGAACACCACTTTCATGATTTTTGAAGTGTAAATGCAATCGCCAGAAGTACAAAGCTATAAACAAAATACACCACGGTCGCATTAGGGCGAGTATACACAACGAGGATGTAATGGCGGACGAGTCGGCGTGATGACGTTCAGTTGTATTGATGTTTTTTATATCCAAGAACAAAACTTTAAAGTCTCTTAAGCTTGTGTTAACCACAGACCTTATTTCAGGCATCTAACTAAAAACCATTGACTTCCAGATGAGGGAACCAGAAGTGCTAAAATGCTAACTCATTTCCGGGTTTTATGACTAATTCCTGTAGCACTCTATTTAGCAGCATGTTGCAAAACTGCAAGTCCAGCCAACTGTGAAATAATTTACAGGTAATACAACAAACTTAAACTAATGTGTATGCACTGCAGTATGTATATAATATACATATAAATGCTGTTTCTGTTTTGTAGGTTTCTTTATATTCGTGTTCTTCTGTGCGGTGAAGGAGAATGTGAGGAAGCAGTGGAGGACCTACCTGTGCTGCGGCAGAATGAGACTGGCAGAGAACTCAGGTTAGAGATTTTCACTTTACATGTTTCACACTCATGTACTCCTCTATTTAGTTTATGATTCCTTTGAATATGGACACATGCTCCTTCAAAGTAACATATTCATATGATGGTAATTAAGGACACATCAATGATTATGTTACATTTCATCTTGTGGAATTTCTTGTCACAGAATGGAGCCGCACTGCAACACAGAAGACAGCGAAGGCATCAGTGACCAGACTAACATCTCTTCATTCCTCAAAGTCCTCCAAGTCCAACAACTCATCCAGCTCCTCCTCTTTCCTTGTCAGTGACTCTTCAGAGCAGATTAGTGGCATTGGTAAGTGAAGTCTGCCATTGTGATTGTGGGAGTCACATCCACCTGACTTTGACATGTTTAGTTACTCATAACAAATTTAGACTCTTAAGCCTCATCCACATAGGGAACGTCAGGAGCGCGTGGCGGCTGCGTTACCTGTTGTTTTTTATTTCGGCGTCCCTGTTGACAGGTTAGAGCAGCCATACTGCTCGCGTGAGACGCACATCACACTGGCGTCTCTTCTAGAGAATAGAGGTCTCGCCTATGTTTGACGCATGCTGCGTGCGTCTCACAGCAACAACAGACAGTGAAAGGTATCTATAGACTGTATATTGACATCATACCAGCAAGATTACTACAGTTTTGATGTCTAGACATCTGTAGAATATGCCACGGACAGTGAAGGTGATCCATTGACTGTATATTAACATCATACCCGCTACATTACTACAGTTTACATGTCTATCTGTAGAATATGTTACGGAGATGAAAAAAAGTAAAGACTTATTTTTAAATCAACACTTCCTGCTTTAATTTCAAAATAAAATCCATCAAGCTTTTTTTCTATGGACAGAATTCCTTCATTTGTTAACATAAGGCTTTTATTTTGAAATATGAGCAGTCAGTGTTGTGGAACATGCAGTGACTTGGAGAGCTCCATGAATTGATAAAGTATGGGGTTTAAATCAACACATACTGCTTTCCTTTCGAAATTTAAGCCCTCAAGCATTTTTTCTGTGGACAGAATTCCTTCATTTGTTAACACAAGGCTTTTATTCTGAAATATGTGCCTGACAGTGTTCTAGAACATAGAGTGATCTTGTCTGCTGCCTATTTCAATACCCTGTTGCCACATATGTAACAGATTGGAAAACAAACACAGCCTTCAAACAAAGCAAACAAACTGGATCAACAAAGGTAGCATGACGAGGTAAGATTCTACCCGACCTGAAAAGCCTTGGCGCATTTCTCTGTGGTCCGTGTGCAGCTGGTTATCAAGGCAGCGAGTATTTGAGACACACAGCCGGTGAAGTGATTCAGAATACTACTGCTGGCCAGGCTAATGTGGTCGTGTCTGGAAGGTAACCCTCAAATTGCGAAAACGTGCGCTAACTGCTAACATTCACACCAGAAGAGCGGATGGGACACGGCTCCAATGTTTTGAATTTGGACTGCTGTTACCCATTTTAAACGCCAGCTGTCAATCCTACATATTGCTCCTTTAAAGAGGTGAAGTTAAATGTATATTTAAACAAATTTTGCGTTGAGAGTGGCCAGGAGCCCACCACTTTCCACTAGATTTAATTCCCCTTAGGTATTTATTGAAAAAATAGAAATAATGCAGAAATGCTGTATTACAGGTAGCCCATTTGAAGACAGAGCAATCACAGCGGATGAAGACCCCAGTACGGATGTGGTCCTCAACGAGATCAACAGGCAGTACAGACACCTACCAGTGCCCTGATCCAGGCCAAGGACAGGACAGACTGTTTAATGGCTTTTATTTTGAAATACTTGTATATAATGTTAATAGAGAGTAATTTATGCACCGTCCATCTACATGTCACATCTATCACACGACTTGTAATGGGAATTGGAAATCCTGCATTATACATGACACTTGATTTTTTTTTTACACACTTTTCTATAGTCATACTTTTCTTAATTGTATTTGCACTTTGCAACAACCTCTATTCTTTCGTACAGTGATGTTATAAAAAGTCATATCCCAATGGTACGTTGCATACACTGATGACCCACTTGTTGACCCACTGGTCAACAAGTCAATATCAGGGCATCACAACAGATGTGTACCAGTTTTGACTGTAAATTACTTTTTTGTAATTGTCAAATAAAAGGAATTATGTTCACATTTAGCACAATTTATTGGAGCAAAAGACTAGCGCTTAGCATGTCAGCATGCTAATGTTACAGTGTTACTATTATTCTCAGCTGAGGTTGACAGTAATTAAATAATTAGTGTTGGTATTGTTGTGTTAAGTGTAAAAGCGAAGACTTTGATAGTAGCTGAAAAGTGAGGGGAATTACTAAGATTGCCATCACTAGAAGGATGCAACTAGCGTGGCTAAACAATGATTCTCACCCAGGCACATGGATATATCGTCAGGTATAACTTTGCAGTAAATGTGTTGAATACATTGCTATCACATTCATGGATACTACTTAAATCTTTAAGGCATTCATATAATCTACTTATCTGTCCTCCCTGCACCTTTATTTTAGCCGTGCTAGCAGCAGTTCCATGGATGGCAATGTCTGTCATTTGGTCAATCTACCACTTTGGTTCATACTGAAATATCTCAACAGCTACTGGATGGATTAAGATAAAATTTTGTACAGACATCCATGGTCCCTTGATAAATTGTAGGCTAATAACTCTTTCTTCTAGTGCCATCAAGTCTAAAATTTAATTTGTCCAGTACTTTAGTTGATGACCAAAATCCTCAAAATGAATGACATTCCCATCATCTTCAGCTGTATGTTGCTAATTAGCACATGTCACACATAACACAACTGTGCAAACCTTTATCAATGGCTCATGCTGTATCTACATAGTTTTTCTGCTCATTGATATTTCAAAGGGTGTCCTTGATTAATATTCATCAATTCCCTTTTTTTTGAGAAAGAAAAACAAAAGTTAAGGAATTGTCCCCAAAATAGTATCTCAAGTGGGACAGAACAGCATTTGATGAAATTATATTGAATAAATAAATGTAATGTAAGTCCCACAGGGTTGATCACACGTAAACATGCTGTTTACTGTATATGTAAGCTACAATCACCGTCATTTACATGCACCCAATACAGTCCCAATACTCGGTCAAAACTGAGTATGTGGCTGGACCGTATATGGTCAGTATGTGAATTTGTGGCTAAATTATTACACAAATAGTCAGTGGTCATGTCTATTATGTTTTGCGAAGTTTTTTTTCCACTTATCTTAATGTTTGATTGAAAGACAACTTATAATGAAGCAAATGACATTCAGTAATAGTAAATGGTAACATTTACTAGTCAGTTTATTATACATTTTATACAAGGTGAAAAGGTATGAGAATGACATACAGTATGCAAAGTTAAAAGTATTTCAGTTTTTTATTAAAGCATGTTTATCAAAAGCATTCATCATATAAGTGGTGTGTAAGAACATACTTTGCTAAGGTTTATGTCATCACTGACGTTATTGCTGCCATATTTATTCCTAGATGGCGTGTTAATGGAGCAGCTACAATGTTAGCATAGCCTGGCACTGATCAATCCAAATTCCATTCAGAAAACAAGCATTTTAAAAGTGGTTTGCTTGTCGTCTTGCGGACAGACCCGACAAAGCATGAATTCAGACTTTTTACTAATCAGCATCATTATGTAGTTATTTCGGCACACTTTTGATCCGTTTACAACAACATCGCTGCCGTACTTATGCCTAGATGACGTTATGTTGAGTAGCTACAGTGTTAGCATAGCCTGGCATTGATTGATCCGAACTCCGTTCAGAAAACAAGCATTTAAAAAGTTGTTTGCTTGTTGTGTTGCAGACAGACTTGACAAAGCATGAATTTGGTCTTTTTACAAATTCTTTACAAGTTTATTGCAATTAAAGGGACTGTTTGTAAGAATCTGAAATTGCTTGTTAACAGCAACACCTGTGGCCGTTAAGTCAACGGAAGTCAGCGTCTTGTTGCTCAGGCTCGCGCTTGTGCTCGCCTTACATAGACATGAATGAGCAACACTCAAAACAGTGAGGCGATACACGTCAGCTAAAACCACAATATCACTCTATATTTCACCTCCTTTGCAGTAATGTTAGCTGACCAGATGAAGGTCTCTCCATGAATCACTACTAATCCTAGTGCTTTCCCTGCCTCAGCCTACGGACCGCGGCCGGAGGGAACAGGGGAGACACCGGAGTTTTGGTCGGAGACGATAACGATTCTCGCTGCGGAGCCCCGTCACTTCACAAGACACGGGAAACCTCTCTTGGTCTGGAGGAGTTGCAGCATTTATTTCTGCACAAACGTCCACTGTATATTCACTTGATATTCTCAGAGCTAAACTAACTCTTCTGAAGTGTGTAGTGTGCGAGCATGCACGTAAGAGTGCAGCGAAAGAGCGAGAACGAGCGCGGTGTGTGAGTGAAGGCAAGCAAGCAGAGGAGCAGAGTACAGCAGAGACTCCGGCCCTAGAGACCAAAGCTATGGTCTCCCCTGCGTCCTCCGACCGCGGCCAACACTGTTTTGCAAGACAGGCTTCACTAGATATAACTTTGCGGTTTTGGTGCTTCCGTGTAATTTGTGTTGGAGTCTGAGTCTGACATGTACAAAGAAGTAACAGGGGTAATTTCTTCCATGGCTGATGGAGGAAATGGAGGACAGTGAGGCGAAAATCTGCTTTGCGCTTGGTGTGAATGCATGGTAACAATACAAAGCATAACATAACGTAACTTAAACGAACATAAACAATAGCACATGCACACTATGTAATGATACATTGAACCATTGACACGCTCCCCAGAAAACGTAAACACAGGACTGTTCCCCCCGCTTTTTCATTTTGAAAGAGCAACAGCCAATGAGGAAACTCCAACAGTCGGCCGACCAATCCTGTAACTTCATCACTCAGTCAGTCACTCAGTGACAGACTTTTGCGTTTGTAGGGCTAGCCCTCTGCGGTCCAGCCAAAAAACGTAAAAAACATATTTGGGCTTAAACACTTCAGTCTCACTGGGCATGATTACATTGCGTTGGTACAATCTGTGGTGAGCCTACACATTGGCTTGTCCCCTGGCATGAGCTCATAACTCAAGAGTAAAGAACCTTAAAAAAAACCTAAGGAAAACAAGAGAACACACAGCTGTTGTAAGGTGAATTACACCACATTATCAGTGTACCAAATCACTGTTAAACAATGGTAAAACAAAATTTAAACAGGAAGAAAGAGAAGGAAGATTAGGGTAGAATGGGGTTAATTGAGGTGGGGAAAATAAAACCACCATTGTACCTCTTAAGATGTGCTCAGACTGAATGTAAAGTCAATTTTCATCTTGATTTATTCACACTACCTTGACTGCTGGAGTGTTAACCAAAAATAGATCATTATAGTGCAGATATTAGCTGTAGTGAGTGAGCTGTAGTTCGCTAACAATAGGCATACGATTGTGTATAAATCCATTTAGTTTTGTGTTGCCTCTAATTTCCATGTTATATTCAGTCTGAACACACCTTTAAGGCTACAGCAGAAATGGGAGGAGCATTCACATTCCAGCTGCTGGGGATTCAAGCATAGCTGGAGGATTGTACAAAACAAAATACAACAGAATTGTAATAAGACAGTAAATTATTATAATATTAAAAACATTTGTAGAGTTGTTTGTGAATTTATGCACACCAAAATAGTAAATGGGATATGAAAAACATGTTAACTATTATCTCCGTCAGGAGATTATGTATTTGGTCTCGTGGTAGCAGTGTGTCACACTTTTTGAAAACGTTTTATTGACAACATATTTTATTGACTGCTTTTTACAGTCATGACTGCGGACTACATGTACTGCTCCACACTCCAGTCCAGTGGGTGGCGGTAATGCACCTCTAAGGTAGTTTGCTAAGCGCCAATAAATACTAAATAATAATAATAAGTTTTGTTTATGTAACTACTGTATTGAAATTTCGAAATAAAATATAGAAGAAGAAGAAGCAGAAGAAGAAGAAGAAGAAGCAGCAGCAGCAGCAGCAGAAGAAGAAGGCTACAGTTATGAACGAATTGCCCCTCTCTTGATTAACATGCCAGGGTAAGACAATAGCGTATGTCTGTAATGTTATGTATGTATAACTCTCTCTTAGCAAATGACAAACTGAACCGAGCGCTAACTACAATGGAGCGCGTCTTCTCATGTCGGTAAGAGAAAGATTGTTAAGGTGTGTTTGACTAACAATGGCTAATACAGCTAACAGCTAACTAATCAAGCAGCACAACTGACCGAAGTGCCGAATTCACACCAGCCAGCGGCTCACCGCAATAATTAAATTTTTTTGCGGCTGGGAGGCATGTTCATGTGTTTCAGGCGGGAACAAATTATTTACTAGGTCATCATGTCTCAGGATCTGTTTACTGATTGGCTGCAGGTCCTCTCTGGCCACACTTTGCTGCTAAGGTGCATTTCTCCCACATCTGGCGAGGGAGGGCGTCTCAATGTTTTCCATTCATTTCCTATGGAAATCAGGAGAAGCAGTTGCCAATATGGCAATACAATATGGCGGCTAGTTTGGAAACTTTTTTCTCTTATTTCACGAAAAATAGTTCACTGAAATGTGTTTCTGAAAACATTTGAGGCGAGAAATAGTTAAGTGAAGGAGCGCGTCTTCAAGCGCTCTCGCCAGATCTGGTGGAAATGTAGCATTAAACTTTTCCGAACTTTTAGTTTGCCCGTACTTCGCCGCAGCTTTATAGACATTGCATGGCAGCTCACGGAAGGCCACATTTTGCTGCTGTTCTGGTGGGAATTTGGCGTTAAACAGTCAACATGAGGCATCGCGCTATATGTCCACCAGTGGACACTAGGGAACGCGCTACTCCACTCAACTGGCCACTCAAGCACGGACATACCCTGTCGTGTAATGCACCTGATTGGTCCCTGGTTCTCTGCCCGCGTTTTCAAATAAGAAACAACATCGTGGCCTGCGCATAAACTTTCTGTTATTCCATCTAAACAATCCACTAAAATCTACTTCTGAAAACATTTTAGGCGAGAAATAGGCTATGTCACTGCTGAATCTTGTGTTGAGATTTTTTAAACTTTATGCAAATATAGACTCCTTCCAACTCTCTGCAACACTCCCACCATGCACTGGGCGACTGCTTCTTCTGCTTGCCCTCCGCCTCCGGATCTAGTGGAAATATGCCATAA
Source organism: Sebastiscus tertius (assembly GCA_916701665.1). Lineage (NCBI taxonomy): Eukaryota > Metazoa > Chordata > Actinopteri > Perciformes > Sebastidae > Sebastiscus > Sebastiscus tertius. The sequence continues at coordinate 11,930 of CAKAOH010037643.1, read as the reverse complement.
CATAGCAAACAGCAGTTTAGCTACACAGAGCCGGTGCCGACAGCTGCATAGATTAAAGCTAATGGGCTTGCAGTATAGATGGTGGTTTGTATTCATTTAATCAAACATTACAGCCGTGGTCATTGCAGACACACCTGACCAGGGCTCTAGACTAACTTTTCCACTGGTAGTACTGGTGCTACCAACTTTCTCAGTTGGTCGCACAAGCACATGATTTGGTTGCACCCTTTTTTTTTGGTTACAGCATGGTATTAATCAATGACCTTGCATGCTAATAAATAGTTGTCTTAATTTACATACCCCAGTGAAACATTGACAATGCCTCGAAACTTGATATTTACAAAATATTTTCATCTGAATATTACGTTTCTCTGCCACGAATAGTGATTAACAAAATAGGTCATCTTCTATAACATCCAAAGAAAACATAACAAAAATGTTGTTAAAAGCACAGCATAACAACAGAATGTATGTTTGCACTTAACTTAAATTAACATAACTTCAATTAAATTAACTTAACACAACATTCCTTCAAACCCTGCAATTCAGAGGGGCCAGATCTTGAAGTTGGGCCTCCTAACCCTCTTTCCCTGGGAGAGTCACTGTTTGACATCCTGCCTTTCATCATAGTCCATCAGCTCTGGCCCCTCAAAACTGATTCTGATGAGGTCTTCCACAGTATCAGTGTGCAGACTTGCCCTAACATCTGACTTAATTATTTTTTGTGAAAAGCCTCTCTCGCAGACTGCTGCAGATATTGGTAATGATCAAACCAACTATCCAAATCTACAGTCATGTCATGTTTATATACTAAAGAAATAACAGAGCATACTGTATAGTCTGAGCAGTAGGGCTCTTTTGTCATCATGACTTCCCACAGTCCAAGATAACTTTTATCTTTGAATGACGTGTTTATCTTCTCTTGGAACTCCTCCTTTGCTTGCTCTTTATTGCACCAATTCCTGGCACAAGATGAGAAGGAAAACAAGGTCTTTATCAACATAATTTCAGGTATAATATCAACAGAAATATTATACATGTAGCACAAAAACTAACTTCACCTCTTCTACACCATGGTCGAGGACCTCCAGCATATCATATGGCCAAGAGTCGTGGTTGAAGACACTGAAACACCTCACTGCCTTTGCTGTTGGTGTATCCTTTGCCTTCTCCTCTATCAGCAAAAGACAGACAGAAAAAAGGTGAAAATACATAGGCCCTCTCAACAGTGCTGTAAACATGTCAGTGTGCTGATAATGTTAAAATACAACAAGTCACCAAGTAGGCTGTTAAATCTGTCCTTGAGGTGTTTCACTGTAGACTGACAGGTCAGCTCAATGGCTCTTTGCAGTCTGGGGGCACACTGGCTGACTGGTTGACCTTCTGCCAGCTTTGCAGCTTCACCTTTAAGAATGGTGACTTCCTGTAAAGAATAAAAAACTTAAAACATTAAGTACATTTTATTAATAAGAAATAAACATTTATATAGACAGTACATATGTGTACCTGATATTTAAATCCCCGCCTCCCAGTTTCTTCTCCTTTCTGTTGGTGCTGCTCCTTCATGGCTGCCAGGAATGCAGACAGCTTCCCATCAGGTTTGGGTCGGGCTGCCATAGTTTCTATGGTAGTAAGGAGACTTTTGATGCCACTAACAGCCTGGGAACAGTGGGTAGACAGTTTTTTTTTTTTTAACAAACATATCAAAAACATATTAAGGGGAAGATGCAAAAATATATTTCATCCCCTGTCTCCCTTCTCTCTCTCTGTCTCCCTCACCTGAGGTAGGATTACATCATTTCTCTGGAGCAGCAGGCTGAGTCGGCTGATGGAAGAGAAAAGGTCTGACAGAAAGTGGCAGAATGACACAAATGTCCCATCCTCCATGGTGGCTTTGATCTGCAAATGTATCAGTGTAGTTCTCATTCTCAAGTTAAAATGATTTCAACAATGAAATACTGCCCAACTCAAAATGGTAGGACAATACTAACCTTCTTTGTTCTGCCAGCTATGTCTGCATTGGCTGAGGCACCTGCCAGGTGGTCCATGTGCATATACACCGCTGTAAACTGTCCAGAGCTCTGGAGGTTGCTGTCCCTCCTTGATTTTAGGAACATGCTTAAACTCTGGGACACATGGGGCAGCCATTGTGTCCCCTTCACCCCACTAGGTGCATTCATTCTGACTCCGATTTCAGCTCCCAAAGATTTGAGCTCCCTCACTGATTTGGGGCTGAAGTGGTATGTTTTCCAGATAAGGTGGAGCAGGTCATATACTTGTCCAATCATAGAGATGTCCCTTTGTACACTCAGCAACCCCAGCTCCAATCTTTAGATAGAACATCATTTTAAATTATTGGGTATAATATAATTTGAATTTGGAGAATTAATATGTATAGCCAGATGATAAACTAAAACCTACCTATGTGGCATGCAGTGGAATGGGACAACAAAGGATCCAGCCTCTGCTTGGAAAAGGGATGTCACTCCACCTTTGTGGCCCAGGTTAACAGCTGCACCGTCTGCCCCCATGGCTACGGTTTTCTCCATCCAGTTGGCAGACACACATGGAATATTTCTTTTTAAGTTTACCTTGAATTGAAATGTTGATTGATTAATATTATTTATTAATATTACTTATTAATGCATTTATTGAAATGTATGAATTAAATTCTAAATATTAGGGTATTTATAATGAAGTATAGAGCATTTTTCATTGTCATTATTTATCATTATATAGCAACAGAAATGAGGGACACACACACACAAAAAAAAAACACACATACCCTTACCTTTTGCATGAGCGTGTTCAACCTCACTATGGCCAATCAAGATATTGGACGGTCTTCCATTCTCAATGACACGGGCATAGACAAATTCACATTCTCTGGTGGAGACGTTGGTGTCACCATCTATCATAAATGATAGGTAGGGGGAAGAAGCAATTTTCTCTGAAGTCTTTCCCCGGAGGTTGTCTGATATCACTCCTATAAACTGTGTACAAGCTATGTCGTTTGCGTAGGTTGGATTCACATTCAACCCGTTCTTCTTCATTACTGTCATCAGGGATTTAAATTTTGTAAACGGGAGTTCCTCTTTTACTACGTTATAGGCAGTGTTGAACTTAATGACCAGTTCATTCTCCTCCGTTGGGCGATTACTGTCGTCTAGCCTCTGAAAAAAGGTTGGGAGGGGCTCGGTGTTGCGGGTCATGCATCGGTCCCGGCAGATTTTGTGCTTTTTGCTGTCAATGTGCTTCTTTAAAGTTTCAAGCTTAAACTGTGTTGAGCCACCAACAAGTTTAGAGTTGCCTGCAACGGACGGATCACATTGCCTACAATAAACACACAGCATAGCGTTCCCCTTGTACCGTAAACACGGGTACTGTGTTAGCCATTGTGGCTGAAAGTGGTACTTCTTTTTCTTCACCTGTCTGTCAGCCAGTCTCTCCGAGCCTTGCACATTCGTCATCGGTGGTGTCTGAGTCGGCACCTCTGTTAGACTCTCCCTCACCACCAGCTTCCTCCTTTCTCTCCTCATTTGTTTTTTTAAAATAATCAGCGATAGGCCGCTTCATTTTGGGGAACAGCGAAACTTTGGCGCCCTGCAGTGTGTGATGCGTGTGAATTAGGGGCGGCGTATGTGCACACGCAAAGGTTTACACAGAACAGAGGAGAGTGCAGGAGGGGAGAGAGAGGCTGCGCTACTGAGGAACAAAAAGGATTGCTTTCATCTGAAGCCCCGCTGCCACTGCTGAACAGAGTGCTGTGTGCTTGTTTATTCAAAGTTTGTTAATATTGAATGTGTCGCGTGTCAAACCAAATTTAACAAAGCACTCCCTTGGATCCCCAGCAATACACATGTCGAGTCTGACTACAAGTAAGTTTAACATTCCCAGGGTATCTTTTCGTTATCTGGCTTAACTAACCTTAACAAACGAGATCCTCTGTATCAACTCGGTAAATCAACCAAGGGTTTCTCAGTCTGGTTATGAGCGCGTTCACATGAACGGGGCGATGTTTACAGCATATGACCACTCACAAACATGGACAAGTCTACAGACTTGCAGACAGATAGGCAGAGCGGCACATTTTACAAAGGAAAAGCAAACTATATTAGACACACACGAAGAAGTTAAACACATAATCAAGGCTAATAGTAACAGTTGAAGCTGCCAAATGCAGGAAGGACAGCTGGCAAAAGAAAAAATTGCTGATGAGCGAATGCGTAAATTAACAGATTTATTAATTTAACATCGTCTAGATGGGGCAGTGATATATAAATAGCTTTCAGAAGTGTAATGGATGAGATAATTACACTTCATTATGCCCTTTGATAACAATGTGGCGTGTAGTATTTCAGCCTTCTTTCAGCTGCGTCCCCGACTCCGGCGGTGTGAAACAGACTTGAGAGCAAGTAAAAAAATAACATAAAAACATAATTCAAAGAGGTAAGCACTCACAGCATAAAGCCAGCTGTCCTTCTTGCATTTGTCAGTTTAAACTGTGTTGTTTTTAGCCTGGATTGTGATTTAAACTACTTTGTATTTGTGTAATATTATCATACAATCCGTGCACTGAGCTCTGATTGGTCAGTAGGCGGTGCTTTTATCTGAGTTGATCTCTTATCTGGAACATAACCTGCTCCAGAGCAGGTTAGGTGTTCAGCATAAGTTACCAGGGTGATCTACCCCGGTAAGAAGTGAACCACAGTCATAGGACTGAAAACCCAGAGTTAACCCTGAAATTACCTCGCTAACTGCAAATCCTGCTTCGTAGTAGGCTTCACTTTCGTACAATTGGAGGAAGTGGGGACACGTTGTCCATCTATATATACACAGTACAATCTTTAGGTGTATCTATCTAACTGAACCAACTGACAAAACAAACGTTAGCTTGCTAATATGACCTGTTTACAGTAAAGGGGGGTGGGGGTGTGAAGGTTCCTGTGTGGCGAGGTGGATTAGGGTGGGGGCAGTGCATTAGATCTGTTGATGGCTTGGGGATAAAAAATATCCCCCGACGTCAGAGGGCATGAGTGTGTAAATCCTGTTTTGGGGGTGGGTGGAGTCTTTGATGATGTTGCAGGCTCTTCTGTGGACAGTGGTAGAAGTCCTGCAGAGATGGTAGGGGCACCCTGATAATCTTCTCCGCAATCTCTGCAGGTGACCTGAAACTTTATAAATGCTGTTTAATGATGCAAATCTTGAAGATTATAAACTAACACAACAAACGTCAATACGAAACGTGCCAATAACATTTGACTAAATGAGTAAATAACATCAGTTAGATTAGCATAGTCAGATATCTCCCTCTCATTCTAAACCATATTAATACTACTAACTTTTAAACACATTCTCCATGTATGTAGTCAAATAAAACAAAATACCTACAGTATACTTACATCAACAAAAGATATATCTTTTGTACCTCTAAGTTAATGCTAGCTTGTGATGCCATTAATACTATCATATTCACCAACCTCATGTATATAAAGCAACATGTTACATTTATCATCCCATATTTATTGTAGCACCCCTTGCACTCTGAGACATTGCACTATTGTCCTACTGTTTACAAATTTCATTGCATTGTTGTTTTCAGCAAGAAATGCATTTCCTAGTTACCATTGAAGTAGCATAGATTATTTACCACTAGGAGTCAAAAAAGTTGAAACACCTTGGTTTATGGCCATGTTATGATAACAAATACAGATTCTTGTTTCTTTTAGTTATCAAATACTTTTAAATCAATAATTGATAGCCAATAAGATTAAATTCCAGTCTCATGACAGATCATCTTGTGATGCAATGTTGAACAAAATTATGCCTGAGCGACTGTTACTTACAAAGAAGATTCCTTGACCTGCAGAGCCGGAGAGCCCCGCTGACGCACGAGTTCCCGACCCACAGTTTTAGACATAAGTGTGTGTGACTTCAAGAGCCACAATCCTATACTTACACATGCGCCAGTTTAAACGACAAGATGATGAAAAGGTTTAACTGACTTGGTGTTATACTGTGATGATTAAGTGTTCCCTTAATCTTTTTTGAGCAGTGTATATGTTGTATGCTCTATATCTGTGTGTGTGTGCACGCGCGTTTGTGTGTGTGTGTGAGAGAGAGAGAAACACAGACTGTACAGTCTATTGTGTGTAACGTTAGGCATACAGCTGTTTTAGATTGTTTATATTGATAAAAAACCTTCATTTAATATAATATACACAACTTTTATTTAATAAAAGGCTAGAAACGTGGACTATCATTTCAATAATGTTGGCAGCCTTGATAAGAGTTGCAATCTCTGTCCATCTTGGATATATGTATCTGTTGAACTCCGTCCGTACGTCTAACTGTGGTTCTGTTACTGGTGCGTGAGTACGTCGAAAACTGTGGGTCTGCGGGGCTCTCCGGCTCTGCAGGGCGATGATATTGGTACAAAGAGACAAGAGTGACGATCATATTGTGAAAATGTGAAAGCTGCAGTCTTGATTGTTTTGAACACTAAACAAATTATAATATACAGTATAGACTGTATATACTGCATGAATTGAAAACAGGTGTCTATTATTATGTCCCTCAGACTGCCACTAGAGCTCACTAAGGAATCGGACTTGCAATGATAAATGACTGAATGTGCAAAATTCACAAAAACTAGAAAGAGGCGGATCTTTTTTCACAGCATGTTTTACAATAGACACATTGTTTAATGAGAAGAGTCCAATGAGATACTTCATGTTGTCTAAACTTGAACACTGCGGGACATTGCATCCAAAATCCTAATCCAGCTGTGCCTGGCTCTACTTGTGAGGAAGGTGCAGCTTCCCTGCTATATCTTTGCTGGATTCACTTAATTAGTAACTCACTGCAGGTGATCGATTAGAACCACACAGACGTCTTCAAGTCCAATACATTGATTTCCACCACAACCGTATTCCTTCTGCACATCAGTTTGGTGAAACCGTTGTTCTGTAGAATTAACATTATTGATAAAAATAAACATGTAAATAACACAAGCAATGTATACAGTGTTCATATTAAAATATGAAAACTGCTTGACTAAAAAAATACACAGATTGGACTGTGCAATATAGTGCAAACTGGCTAACAGCAGAGAAATTGCATGACCGTGTGCAGGCAACAGGCATCTCTGAAGCTGAAACAGCCTATTCACTCTTTAGCAGCAGGTTTATGTTAAGGGCAGGGCCCTCTACTGGACGATAAATTATGTGCAGGGTCATTTTACCACTGGCTACTGTAGATGCTGAGTTACATAAGCTGTGAATGCCTTGTAACGAGCGGACCTATGATGTGGCCGTTCGGTACAATAATGTTAGTAACACTGCCAACTAACACATCAGGCAGCAATGCATTCATCAGATGAAGATGACTTCTTCTCTTCAATAAGGCCCAAAAGGCATCAACGTACAAGGGAGCTGGATGAAGACCTTGCATGAATCTCAGATAAGATGGACCTACTGAACTAGAAAAAACTGTCTGGTTTACCTGACTCTGTTGTGTTTAAGTACCTCTTCAGCTGTGCTGGACTTTTATTCACTGAAAAGCGAACTAGGCTGAACTAGCCCTAACAAACATACAATACGGTGTACTTGTGTACTTGTATTTAGTTAATACTTACTGCAACAGTTGCACCCGTTTTTCTGTGAAACAGCATACAGTAAGTGTTTTGCTGACTTAGCAAGATGATTGAGCCTAGAGAGAAAATTAGTGTTTGGATTGGTGTGATGATTCAGTGTTGTGGATATAGACATGTTGTGGTTCTTATAGTGTTGGTTTGGATTGCAGGGCATCTATTCTAAAGACAAAAAGTTTCTCTAATGCTATTTTTTTGCTTTTTTAAAGGGCACATACTATTCCTGCTCTTTAATTGACTTGGAAGACTTTTGTTCTGTTAAGTTTAGTACTTATTGCGTGTGTACTGTCATACAAATTATACATATGAGAATGGGAAAGCTCATGTAACAATCATTCTTCATCTCTAATAATACTTTTAAATAATAGCTCAGTAACTTTTACTTTAAGTGCATTTTAAAAGAGCTACTTTATACTTTTAAGTTGATTTTTACAGAAGTAATTTTACTAGTACTAAATTTAACTAAAGTAACAGTACTTTTAAGTATAATATTTCAATAATCTTTACACCCCTGCCTTTACCTGTATGTCCAAACTGATGACACTGTACTCCACACTGTAAAAGGTTTGGTGTGTCATCAAATATGCTGTTTCTGTTTTGTAGGTTTCTTTATATTTGTGTTCTACTGTGCGGTGAAGGAAAATGTGAGGAAGCAGTGGAGGACCTACCTGTGCTGCAGCTGAATGAGACGAGCAGAGAACTCCGGTTAGAGATGTTCATTTTATATTTCAATTAAATTCAATTCAATTCAATTCATTTTTATATAGCTGTGGCGGTACTGATTTCCCCAGACTGTAGATGATCAGTCAGAAGACTGAAAAACAGTTCCCATCCACATAATATAAAATAAAATGCCTCCTTAATAATAATAATAATAATAATGATAATGAACAAATGCCTCTTTGATAATGAACAAATGCCTCTATAATAACAAACAATTAAGGAAACTGAAATATTGGTTTTATTTTTCCTTTTACCCTCCTTTTAAAGTTTCCCCAAATTAAATACACTAAAAGAAATGGGTATAAAGGGTTTCAATGAAAATCAACAAATGAATAGAATAACAAAATACAGCCTGCAGACATTAGGCTATCGTGAGGCAAGACAGATTCTTGCACAAATAGCACCTAAACGTCCTAGGGCAGGTAACCCAATTGAGTGGTATTTCTTTTGTTTCCCCAACTAGGATAGTCAACACAGAATCTCAAAAGGGCCTAAAACAGACCAGAGTTTCTGGTTAGGCTGATAACACATGTTGCATTGAGTGAAGGAGAGATCAGAATGACACTGGGTGTGCAGTTTCCCTCCTCTTTTAAGCCCTACAGAAAGAGCGTCGTTATCCCCTGATTGGCCAAGAGGGGAATGCACCAAGCTGCTCTCAACTATCATTTAAGAGCCAGTACCCACACCCTGCGCAACAGGTGAACTGAATAACCCTCTAATCACTCAGCAATTCAACCAAAAAACACCAGAGAAAAGATAAATGACAGCAAGCACCAGAGAATTGGCAGCGGCCACATAGCATCAAATCATAACAAAAGTTATCCCGAGACGCTTTATATAAAGAGCAGGTCTTAGACTGTACTCTATAGTTTAGAGACCCAACAAGAGATCCCACCAAGAGCATTGCAATGCGCTGTGGCCAGGAAAAACTCCCCGTTTAGCGGGTAGAAACCTAGAGCAGAACCAGGCTCTGGGCGGGCCGCCAACTGCCGCAACCGGTTGGGTTGAGAGAGAGAGAGAGAGAGAGAGAATGAGAGAGAAATCACAGCAACCACAATAATAGCACAGCAGCTGTAATAACTAATACATGTAGGACTAATAACAAAAATCAATAGCAGTGAATGTAAAAGAGTGATAATACAACTATCGGAATTGATATCATTGGGTCGTCCTCAGACGGGCTTTCCAGCGGAGCTTCCAGCTATCTCGGTCCTCCATACATCTGGCTAGCTCGCCAGCACTTTCCTGCATCTCTCCTCAGTACGTCCATGTAAGTTGGTGTGGGACGTCCTGGTGATCGATGCCTGTGCGTTGCTTCCCACAGCACCAGCATGCTTGCTGGGAGTTCTTGATGTCTTTGGCAGTGACCGACAAGTCTCATTCTCTCAGTCACAACTCTACCAGTCTGACTAGAAACCTTTACACAGCATTTCACACTCATGTACTCTACAGACAGAAGTTTAATGGCTCTTTATTTTGAAATACTTGGATATAATGTTAATAGGGAGTAATTTGTGTACTGTCGATCCTACTTTATACAAGGCATTTGATTTTTACACAAAGATATATTCAAACTTATCTTAATGATGTCATATTTCAATGGCACATTGCATACACTGATGTTGAACAAGCCAACAGACTTGTACCAGTCAAGTCTAGCAGCTCCACAGAATAGTTATTGTAGCTTTCAAACAGGAGGGACACCATGACATGGTTAAGAAATCCAAAAAGATCAACATTTTTAAACTCACTTATGCTGTAAATAAATATTACATTTACATTTCTAATAATAGATTAAGAGTAAACTATAAACCAGCACAAAAGTCCTAATTACCAACTTAAACCACCATGTATTGAACAGACCATAAACATTACATTACAAACATTAACAAAAACTAGCATTTGCATTTTGGAAAATAAAACAGCAAACGTAACAAACTACTCAGTTCAGCACTCGGGACTAGGCAGGCCTGATGGGAAATGTAGGCCATCGCTATCACTACAATAGAGAGATGAAGTCCCGCCCTTTCCGGTGGACCATTATGGGACCGGAAAAAATATGAACGGTAGCAAAGAACTTATATTGAAGAAGTGAAAGTCAATTATACGTTCCATTGCAACGCCAGTGCCCAGCAACATGCTGCTGCCTTCACCATTTCGGACTGTAATCAAGTCGACTTCCATAATGACGTCAGTTAAACGTCTGCCTACAAAGTGCCGTACAAAGTAAAAACAAAATATTTCTATTATCTTCATTTTAATGTCTCTATCAATATGGCTTGTGTTGAACAATACAAATATTATAAATAAGCATTACTATTATAACTAATACTTACTTATTTATTTATTAAACTTTTTTGCCCGGCTGTTTCCCAGAGGAGCATAAAGTGAGCGATGGACATAAATGGAAGTTAGAAAAATCCAGCACACAGATTTTGAGAGCAATCTCAAAGTTTTTCACGTCAAGGACCTCCAAAATCGATGTCCAAGAGACCACTGACCATGGACCTTGTTAACGTGCCATACCTGCCATCCCACCTCTACATCCAGAAAGAGTGCAGAGGTGTTGTTAAGTTGAATATGTTAGTCTAGACTCTAGTGTGTCTAACTCATTGGTCCTTTATCTGACTGAGGTTTGTAAGTTAGTAGCCTCCACCAGCTGAACCATTCAATCTGTTAAAAATGAACCAATCACCTACTGAAGCCTATACATTGGCCTATCACACAATATGAGCTCATAACTCATGAGTTACACCACATTATCAGTGTATCAAATCACTGTTTAAACATCCAGCAGTTCCTCCAGAGTACTGCATGTACTCTGGACATTCAAAAATCAAGTAACAAACAAAATACAACTGATAAGTTGTTGCAAACAATAGTAAAACACAACTAAAACAGGAAGAAGAGAAGGAAGATTAGGGTAGAATGGGGTTAATAGAGAGGGTATTTTAAAACTGTCATCATAGCCCTTAAGACCGAATGTAAAGCCAATTTTCATTTTGATTTATTCACACTAACTTGACTGCTGAAGTGTTTTGCGATCTATGCTTATTAATCAAAGACAGAAAATTATAGTATAGATGTTAGCTGTAGTGAGTCAGCTGTAGCTCACTAATAGGCATAGACTGCCATGAGTGTGTAAAACTCCAGTTAGTTTTGTTATATTTCTCCAGATCGACTCTTTTTAAATTCTAAAGCCCACATAATGAAGCATTTATCCAAAGTTTGTGTTGCCCTAATTTTCACATCATGTTCAGTCTGAACACACCTTTAAGGCTACAACAGAAATGGGAGGTGCATTCACATTCCAGCTGCTGGGGATTCAAGCAGAGAAATCTGGAGGTCTTCACTTCTTCCAAATTGAGTAGAAAGTCCAACTGACAATAGAATTAAGGCTTGCACAAAACAAAATATAACAGCATGCAAAAGTTTGCAATATTTCTTTGTGTCCATTTAGCAATGTATGGACAATTGATTTCAAAGGATAATTGCAGTTTATCACAACTTTTGTAGAGTTGTTTGTGAATTTATGCACACCAAAATAGTAAATGGG